>JANTCA010011536.1:0-27072 GCA_024741275.1 Chironex yamaguchii | reverse complement strand
TGTGTTGGTAAGGAGTACTTTCAATAGGTCCAGGATATCTGAGGGTTTCAGTGCAGTTCTTGATGGCAAAGAATCATTGTGACTAAGTAGGTCTTCAACAATAATTACAGATCTTTGATTGGTATACTTGCGTAGAGAGACGTGACATCAAAGGAGACCATGATTTCAATGAGTTCTTTACAATTCATTGTTTTTAAAATTGGAATTTTTTATACGCTATTCATGTATACATGGCTACAAGTATGCATTATTTAAAACCAATTGTTTCAAAGTGGACATAAAATTTGACAAAATGATGAATGTACGAAAATACGAAAGCTCTTTTTTCCTACTTGAAAGAAGAAATTTGAAATTTTTAAGAAAACAACATGTCGCGACAATCAACAAGACTTCGGCCAATAACTATAACAAAAGAACGACAAATAACAGTTGCATTTAAGACGTTGGAACCTGCCACAACTATAAGTTCAGTTAAATGTCAGTTCTTCAAAGTGGTACTTTGCATACTAAGTTGAATTCAACTTGTCTACCCAAAATACTACACGGCCATGTAATACTTCTAGATATTTGTCATATTTGATCAATGTACAGAATGATTAAAGCCATACAGGGTAGTCATATTTTATAGTACAATTAACGTACAAATCAAATTTATATTTGTAAATTTTGGATGATCGGGTAACATTTGTTTGCTTTTTTAAAGGTTTGTAACATCAAGGAATGATTTTGATGCTGCCTATCAATGTAGTAATGGATGGATCGTGAACTTTCTCGTTGAAGTTTTACGTGTTATGAGACCGAGAATAGATCGACTTAGCAACAGATTTGATTCTATTTAAATGGAAGCCCAATACTCTGTTGCCAAAAGCAAAGTAGCATTGTTACCTTGACGTCAAACGGCAAAAAATGATCACTGTTGTCAGAGATAAACAAAAATAAAGGTACATTAAACTTGTAACCGTTCTGTTTATGTAAACGTCGAGACAAATACGAAAAGAAACTAGATGCACTCCAAGTGTGCAAACGTCCACCACGCCAATATGAATATTCAAATGACCTGTATCAATAGGCGCCATGGTAACAGGGATTTACCGACAATGAGTTTCCCTGCTAGTTGTGGTTTTATGAAGATATTATTACCAAACACGGGCTGTTCTAATAGAGGCCATCCTATCTGGGTTATCCTCATGAAGACTTCCTCAATAGCTGCAGTTTACGAGGCAATCAATTCTGAAAATTCCAAAGTGATCCAGAATCCTGGATTTTTTCAGGATCATTGCAAAAAATGAAGCCGGTGAGCCTACCAACACATCCAGACATAGTGCTAACCAACCAACAAGCAAACAAACGAAGAAACAAACCCTGGTAAAAACATAACTTCCTTGGTAGAGGTAGTGAGAATCATGAACAGGCTAACGTGATGGTAAAATACAAAAATAAAGCAAAATTAATTACAATTGCAACATTAGCGTATCATAATAGTGATAGGGAGCTACAGTCGCACAAGCAGGTCAGACAGACATTAAAATACAACTACAATGACCTTTTACATTATAGATAAACAGACTATTTGGTACTCCAATCCGATATACCATTATCAGCATTCAGTCTAATAATAAACGTGTCTATATTTGCCCAAATAATTGCAATTACTCAGCTGAATATAGAGCAAAAAATATTTGGGCCAAAACATGATCCTTTCCTGTGTAAAATGGAAGGCAAAATTGCCTGTACCACAGAAGTATTAATATCAACAATAACCATACATGTATAACAACATAAGTACATTACCACACAAATACTTATATGATCACTTCTGGATGCTCAATCATAATGAATTATCAAAAATATAACAGAAAGACATACATAAAAGAATTGAGAGCCTAGTAGACTAGCACTAACAGCTAATAATAAATAAATTTGGTTTTTCATCCCAAATCTTATTCCCAATTTCTGTTAGCAAACTTTTCATTGGTGCCAAGGAGCCTTTTTGGCTACGTGAAAACCAAGATACAAGATATCACTGAGCCATGCCTGGATGCATACTAAAAATTGCCATTACAATTCGATCATTCAAGTGTATTACATGTGCTGCTGGTGTTTGGTTCAACAACACGTTTAGAGCTGATTTGTGAATAACACAAATTTCTCTGTGGCTACTGAAAGAGTGCATGCTACAGTTTACACTACTGCACAAACAGTACCACATACCTTGCTTTCAATTTTTTTCGGTGGTTTAATTTGGCACTTTATGGTAATAGGAAAAGCAACTGCTAAAACAGCTACCGCATAATCAATTGGAACAATAAATGCCACTTGCCTCATCCGGACTTACCAAAAAGCAAGCTATCTCAAAAGTGGGATTCTACTCTTTTTAGCACATCAAAGATCAGATTTCATTGATTGAAAACAGTCTGTGCATTTATATGGTAATCAGAACACTCGAATACTTGGTATTCTGTGTTTTTACACCCTTAATGTCTATCTAACTCACTTAAGTGCAAGCTGAATGATATGTGATGGCAACACATACAAAATATTATACAAGTGTTGTACAAAATATTCAAAACTAAAGAATATTGACAAGGAAGGACATGTTCTCGCCAACTGATATTCCTCACCATTTAATACTAAGGGCACTTACAACCTTTTCAATTTCATGGTAATTTGTGTGCAATAAAGAATGTGACTTTTCTGAGTCTATTCCATCTAACCAATCTGAATAGATCTGTTTCACTATCAAGTTATCTTCAGGTTTCCTACATGGTACTGAATTGTATATCTCCGTGACTTTTGTAAGTAGTTCCTTTGCTTTTTCTGTCGTCTCTGCTCTTATCTGGCCTCCACCATTCAAGCAACCAGATGGACATGCCATTATCTCAACAAAGTGATACTGACACTTTCCTCGTTTTATCTTTTGAACAAGATTTTGTATATTTCTAAATCCATATGCAATTGCAAATTTTAACACAGTTTGGCCTCCAATTTCTAACGTAACTTCTTTTAGGTCCCTGTTTCTTAAGGTCTTATACTCGACACATACGTCATCAATTCCACACAGTTCTTGTGCAGCATGTTTAAAGACATGCTCCAAGTATCCTCCAGACCCACCCCCTGCATGCCCAAAAAACTGGTCATCAATTCCAGAATCGTTACTTGATAAAATGTCCAAAGACTGCCCATCAATAAGTGAAAGATCAACTTTTTTGTCAAGTAACATTTTCTCTACCTCAACTGATGTAACAACACAGTCTACATCCTTTGACCTGTAAAGGTCATTGTAAAAGTCATCTCTTGAGGCTTCTAGCTTTTTGTCAAAACATGGCATTATTGAAACATGGTATATTTGGTCTGGTTTTCTACAAATCTTGCTACCAAAATAATCTTTGATTAAACTTCCCATGACTTGCTGTGGTGATTTGGCTGTACTAATGTAAGGCAAAATATAATTCCCGTGAGTCTTTTCAGCATAACAAATCCAGCCAGGGCAAGCTGAAGTGAGCATTGGTAATTTATCTACAGTGATGACAAATGGAGATCAGTAGGTTATATGTAAAAACAATCATCATCCTCTGACTGACTGATTGACGTACTGACTGACTGACATACTGTTTGATTGACGTATTGACTGACTGACTGACTGACTGATGGGCTGACTAAACAGGTTGTAAAAAAGTATGCAGCAAAATTCACGTACTTACACTTGATGTAACATTACCTTTTATTCACGACTGCCAACTCTGCTCTAAATTGGTTTATGCTATTTGAGACTAGCCATAAAATTTTTTGCCTTAAATTAAAGACAGTTCAGAACCACTGTTCCTTGCCACAATTAAAGATATTTCTCTGAGAGTTTTTTGGAAATTTTAACACCAACTGAATAATATTTGAGATGCTTTGAAGAGGTTTTATGATGGTTTGCAGCATACAATCCCATAAATCCTTTACTTCTGCTAAAACAAAAAAAATCACCAACTTATATTTTGAAAACCTGGTTACCTGACACGTCTGGAACAAATGGATTGTCCCATAAACACAAGTAAAAATGGTAAAGTTACAAATAAGTTTGCTTCCAAGGCTGTTAACATTGAAGAATCCATCAATCAGAATATGAAATAGATATTAGATGTTAACCCAAACACTCAGCTAAATGTTTCAGATCTTACTGCTTTATAAATCCCACAGATGAAACTCATTTCTTATTAAGTGTCCTATTACAACTAAGTCTATGAAGTTACAATGAGGTAATCTCCTGCTCTGCTCCTTGTCAGTTATTTGTGGTTTAATATTATATAATTTGGCTCGAAAAGCAAAACAAAGGCAATATTCATGGGCATCTACATGGGGGCAAGGCAACAATTGCCACACCTCTTAGAAAAAAATTTGAAGCAAAAATACTGGAAAAACACCACTGAATACATTGACTAAAACATTTCTTAACAGTTAATTCAGCTTGAGCAGTTTACTGCTTCTGAAATTATTTCTAACCCTCTTCATTAGTTTGTTTGGAGACTGAAATTGTTCCTCACCAAGTCTTAACCCTGCAAGTGCGCAAAGGACGTTTCCACAGCACATGCTGATGCAGGCATAGTCAATGAAAAGAACAGTGATCTTGGGATAAAATTGCAACCCTCCTGCATTTTCTTCTACAGACAGCCATGGAAATTCTGTTTTACAGGAGATTAAACAGTTTTTATCTATTAACCATACAATATGCTTTTTATATCAATGTCTCAATATCAAGTTTACTTTCAGGACGAGACAACCAACCCTTATTGGATAAGCTCAATAAAAGATATAAATATTAGTTAACACATATCCATTTAAGGAAAGAGAATTTATTGGACTATAAAGAGACTATTTAGCTTAACAATAAAGTTGGATTATAAAGCTTCTAAGTTGACAGAGTTTACAATATCAACAACAGGTAGCCTGCCTTTGATGGGAATACAATCAAGTTTAATTTTAATCAAGAATGTTTCCTTTGGTATAATAATTGATTAAACTGGAAATATCTTGACTTGACTAAGCTATCATCTTTAAATACTTACACTTGTTCTTTTAAAAACCTTGACAAGATAACCAACAGTTTCTATTTTATCACGAGTTATAATTATTTTAAGGACTCAGACATTCAAATTGAATTTTTGTCCTTTAACCACATGTTTGGTGTAAGAGATCTCACTTAGACCGTAATTATGTCAGTAAAACCTGTACCCATTTGCTGTTTTATACTTAAAACAAGCAATAAAGGATGGAAGTCTAACATTTATGGAGATTTAGAATGTTAATTTGAAGATGTCAATTTAAATGATGATTACTGTTAAAACTGATGGCAATATATATTGGTTTAACCTACCTTTGATGAGACCATTTGCAGCCTGGTATCTATTTATAAATTCCCTCTGTGTCTCCAGAATAGTAAAATCCCTTGAAAATGTTGTATCAAAGACATAATCCACTCCAAGACTTTTGAAATATGCAGTCAACTTTTGGGCAGCTTCCTTCAAAGTGATGTTAAATCTTGCAGCAATAGATGCTCTTGCTTGGGGAGATATTGACACAATTATTGTCTTTACCTGTGTAAGAGACAGAAACTTCTACTGCATACAAAGGTGATGTAAAGCACATCCTCTCAATGTAAAATGAACATATATGGTGATCAAATGCGTACATGGAGATTGTTGAAACTAACATTATCAAGTACATTTGTGTACCCTGTCAATAACAATTTACGTGATTCTGTTATAGAGTTAATAAACAAAAATTAAACCCCCTTTCTCAAAACACAGATTTATATATTGGATAATGGTAAAGGCACATGCTTTGGACTATTAAGACAATGAATATATGTCACAAATAAATTCAAGTTTTATGCAACCGTCATGGTAGACCTGGCTGTAAGAATCCTGTGATCACCTGTGTGCATGTTCACAATCAACTTGCATGTTTGAGGCAAGCTACTCATTATCTTTTTGATTGTTAATCACCTGTTTCAATAAACTAGCATTTGAACTATCTTTATGTTCTCACTCTCACTTAAGTTAAGTTAAGCACACTTGATCACTTTCAATAATAATCAACAATATGCCATGGTGATTTAACCTTTGTATCTAATATTCTGTTTCTAGATCTGTTAATATCATTAATATCCTTTCTAGCGAGGTATGGTTGATTTATAACTATTTACAACTATGGTATCATTTTAATTACACAATGGTTCCCTTGTTCTGAGACTCTTTAGAAGTTAAAAATGCAGTTTAAAGAACATTACTACACCATCTGCTGATCATGAAAATTTATCAGTGATTTTAAATAGACTGACAATGAGCTGCCTGATTATATGGAGGAGGGTGATGTACAGTTTGATGGATAAAATGGTCATGGTCAGGTATGCCAGGAATAAAATTTGTTGTATGCATTTCAAATGTGAGTCTTAAAATAATATCTAAAAAGAGAAAATTGCCTTCATTCACTTCTCCGTTACCATTATGACTGTGCTCCTATATCACCTTGCTACACTGTCTTCTCCAAATTCTATGCTTTCATCTAAATTGTACAAATTGAGCACCTACCTTGATTACCTTGATAAAGCTTATCCATACTTTTATAACAGAAAAATATGTAAAATTTACTGGCACAGCTTTCTGTGTTATTTGTATTCAGTAACTGATTACATTTTGAATAATACTTGTCATCAAACTTGGTTTCTTGTTTTTCTCATCTTTTCAAAGCCATGCATCATTTTGACAGTTTAATCTGATCCACACAAAAACATGCAATAAATGTGACAATTAAACTATGATAGGCATCATAATTTAGCTGTGTTCTTTGCTTCTTTTTTTTTCTTTAGGAATACACTTGCCATTTATGCAAAGTAACAGTCTTCTATTTTAGAACAGGGAGCCAAACAAGTAACCTATGGCTAATTCAAGGAATGAAACCAGTTCTCCTCAAGGTAAGAACACTTGTAATTTATTATACATTAAATTAGTTTCAACACTATTTGGTTAGACATACTAGTGTTGAAGGTGTTTAGTGATTGACAGCAAGTGGTTAAAATGTCAATCATTTCAATACTGTGAGTCAAAGGCAAGTAATTACAGCAACACATTAATCAACGTGTGGTTGGGTGGGGCAATCTTGCTGAAAAGTAACATTAGTGGACAAATGTGGCTAAGGAATAAGTGAGATATGTCCACCCTAATGTCAACAAAACGTGATCTGCATCCAGGACTTGCAGAGTGGAATGCATGTCTCTTAAGCTGGAGATCTATGGCAAACAGCTGAAATCCAGACTGGAAAGAGGTTCAGCCTTAATTAAAGCCTTACTCAGCGACATTTTAGCATTTGGCACAGCATTTTGTTCCCTTATAAAAAGTACTGGCATACAGAGACCTGTCCACTTGTAAACATCAAGCGTGAACTTTAGATGGGTTCCACTTACAGGAAAAGTGCTATCTCTATCAGTCTCTATCAGCTTTCCTGGCAATGATATCATTGTTATAAAATTTAAACAAATGCAGCAGGCTAGATTAGCTTGGCTTCAGCTACAGGTACACAGCATTATCGTGTTAAAAAAAACCCCAAAACTTTCTGACGTTTCATACTCTGAAGAGCGTCGGACGAGAAAAGCTTTTAAGTATGATTTTAGCACAATGTCGCAAATTTTCAAGGCGACCATCTATATTACTGGCAGACGAATCTACGTAGTGCTCGCTCAATGTCGGAAGCCGTACGGCCGTTTCTGTTCATGTCGGGCTACTGTAAAGGAATTTATTGATTATCAATGTTTCTAACCTAACCATTTGTTGGAGCATACTACATTTACTTTTGGTAAATTTAAGACATTAGCCGATTAACATTCGCATTCGGGAAGTAACAGCTTTTAAATAAATTTTAAAAAATCTTATTGCACGCTTAAGACGCGCGAGATATTGTCCAAAACCGTCATAATATGACTCATATTCATCATTATGTGCCAGATTGCGCAGAGCTGGAAACTCCAATAACATTACTCCTAAGAAAGTTGGACTTTAAAGGGATAGTTAACATTCCTTTACAAACGTAGATTTGTACCTTACCTTATCATCTTCCTTACTTTCCTTTCGTGCCTGGTTCTCTTTAAGTACTCTAACAAATTCATCTTGGCTTTGCTGAGCAACTAATACACTTTCGGCCGATGTAATGCAACCACTACAAGCTAGGCAGTCGTTTAAAGTAATACTGGCCTTTTTCAACCTAACACCTTCTCCAGAATCATTAATTTGTACGTAGCCACCGTCAGTATCAACTTTTATTGCAGCTGCTTTCCCCAATGAAGTATTGCGCTCAACTTTCACTGGTTTGATGCATTCTTGGGACGGTGTGATAAAGTCATCCAAATCAGTTAGCTGAAGAACGCCACTAAAATTTGCCATTACTTTTACCCTAAGTCGTCAGTCAGATCTAAACTGACTCGATTTGCAACAACACTTTAGTTAAATAAGATACGGATATGGCCACCATTTTACCAAAAACGTTGATGAGTTCCGAAAAAGAGTTTATCTAACATGCGAAAGAGGCTGTGGTAAGGTTTTTTTTCTACTCTGTGTTTGTAGAAATTAAAGCATTGGTATGACCACCAGGGAGTTCTATTCGTGTCTCAAGACTGCAAATCTGAGACCTAATCGTACCTTAATTTCTGTTCTTAAAAAAAGACCACCCTGTCGACTTCTGTATGGAATTAATGCAAACGGTGATAAATGGATGACTTTTAGGCAAAAACACGTGCCCCTTGTACAGCACATACATCAACAGACAGGCACCCAAAAGCAGGGGTGGTCGATGCGGGTTGAATGACTAATAGTGTTTTGACCTTTGCTGTTTGATTGTTTAGCTTAGTAGCAAAGGCATCAGATTTACAGTTTTGAGACCCGTGTTTAACGCCCCGATGGTCATACCGGTACCTTAATTTCTGTTCTTAACACAAGGCAATGCAGTTGACTGTTGTTTGGTTTAACAGCTCTGTCTTTGTCCAATGCATCATAAACAGATTTTTGTACAGTTCAATGAATCATACTAGAAATAGTCCATGCTAAAGTGCAGTCTGACATTTTTTATGGGTTATACCCTGCGTAGGGTAAGCTGAGTGCTCAATATACAATTCTATATATTATTATGTCTTTTTGGATATTGGTAATGGTAAAATAGCAATCAAAATCATCCTATTTGTGGAAAAATATCAAGGGGAAAGATGAAGAGTTGCATATGCAGCCAATTCTGTCATCGTCATTCTGAATATTTTTACAGGTTTGACTGTGCATAAGACATGTTTGTTCGTCATTCAGTTTCAATGAAGTCATTGTGCAATTTAGTGTGGCTTTTAGATAAAGACATTTACACCAAAAGATAAATCTGCTGATTTGTTTCTTTAATGATAGATTGAATTGTCTTTGTTTGACAGCCGTCCATTCTCTCAGAGAGGTCCTTAAATCAAATTTTCGACAATTGTCGAAATGTCCCGTCAACTACAAAAGGGTCTTGATGATTATGCGGAGTATCGAATACATATTATTAATAACTGCGTTCCTCGATTCAATGTTCTTAGGTCACTTATTCCCTCTTAACTTTCTTTTGTTGCTATCCGGAGGCATCCATTTAAAGCCAGGCCTCAAAACTAAAAATCAGTTTAAGTTCTTTCATTGGAACTTGAATTGTATTTGTGCAAGGGGTGCAATAAAAATTCCACTAATTGAGGCCAAGAACTTATGTTCATTCTGATGTGATCACAATATCCGAATCCATGTTATATCAGTCCATTAGTGATGGTGATATTTTTATTGAGGCTTTCGGTTGAGAAATTTATCGTAGTGATCACCTTAGTAACTCTAAAACTGGAAGGCTTTGTGTGCAGTTCAGGGAAGGACTGCCAATTAAACGACGACCTGACCTAAGATTGCTGCAGGAGCTGATTGTTACCGAATTAACCATTTCCGGCAAAAGAAACCTTCTTGATCACCCTCTACCGTAGCCCTAGTCAGACAACTGAACAATATGAAAACTTTTTTGATAGGCTTCTAGTACTGATAAACCAGGTTCATGGTGAAAGACCATATTGCCTAATTCTAACGGGAGACTTGAACTGTACATCTTCCCAAAGGTGGGAAGACGATGCAGAAACTCCGGAGGGAATGGCTTTGGGTGAACTCATCGAAACAAGTGATTTATATCAGCTAATAAGTGAACTAACTAACATACGTGATGAGAGCATGACTTGTATTGATCTCATTATTACCAATCAACCAAACCTTATGTAGAGTCCGGGTTTACCCCTCTCTTAATGATCATCCCCAACATAATATGAATTACGGAAAGTTGAATCTATCAATTCCTGTTCCACCCCCATACAATTTGGAGAACAAAATTCTATATATAACATTCACGACATTGTAGGTGTAAGATAGTTAACTAAACTAAGTTTGCAATTTAGCGCACTAAACGAGCAAAAATTCAGGCATAATTTTGATCGCTTAAGCTCTGCTTGCATTTGTGGAACAGCAAAGAAGGTAACGAGCATTTTCTCCTGCCATGCTCATTGCACGAGAAAATGCGTTCGATCTCCTTGGTCAACTGTCAGAAAATCCTGGTTTAGACATTTCACATTATGATTCAAAGTACTAATGCATACTGTTTCGGTGTGGATCTCCATTGTTGAATGTAAACGCCAACAGAATAATTGTGGAAGCTGCAATATCCTTTATTAAACAAACAAAACGGTTTGACTTAATGCACCTACCCCGATTTATTGTTTTTTTTTGTTCTATTAGTTCTTGTCAATTGTTTGTTTATTTCGGCATTTACTTCTTCGTAGTGTTTCTCCTTGTCCTTTTGTTTGCTAGAGTAACAAAGTAGTTAAATATAAATGGCACCATATAAAGTAGTTGTTGCCTAGCCTTAAACTTTTATTTGCATAAATTAAAAAAATTTCCTCGGTATAGATGCAGGGGCAGATCTATACGGCATTCATAATTGCCACTATAGAATTACTCTTGTTTCTTTCAATTAACAGAAGTTTGGTACCGTGATAACTGAAAAATAGCTGTATTGTTTTACGTAATTTCTTATTGCCTGTCATGTTCCCCCTCCCCCCCCCATGTGAAACAGGCAATAACACGTTTTTTACAATTTTACAACATGCCTAGGGTCCTGGATGAGGAAGGGCTAGATGTTTATGCTAATATCCAGGGTTTGGTTGGAAAGTTTCCTAAAAAGAAAAGACTGGTATTTACGGAAGATTTTCATGCAAAACTTGGTGAGGGCATGGTACATGATTCTTGTGGTAGGTTTCGGCTAGGCATATAAAGTCATAGAGATGATAAAGTCATAGAGATGACATGATTCTTGATTGGTTGGAAGACAATAAGCTGATAGCAGTGAATACGTGCTTTCGGCATTGCGAGAATTAAAGATATAAATGAATCTCACAGGATGGTCAATACAGAAACATGCTTGATTACATCATTATTAGACTACGAGACCTCACTGAGTGCATGAATTGGAGGTCACTAGTAAGTGCCGACTGCGATTCTGACCACCAGCTAGTTTGTAAAGAATTAGAAGAAAGAACATGGAACAATCGCTCTTCAAAGAGAAAAGGGAAGCAAAACTACAGTATCTTGAAAGAAGAAGCAACCGGACTTGTATTTCAAGAAGCATTGAGCAGGAAAATGAATGAGGTTTGCGAAGATGGGATACGGAAAAAGCCACAAGATTGCCAACGAGATTAAGGATTTCTGTCCGAAGATAGAGTCTAATAGAAAACCAGATGACAACTGCTGGACTTGAACAAAACACGAAGAGCAGTAAATACTTGGCAACCGGGAAGTCCTGAATACAAGCAGCTGACTAAAAAGGTGAAGAAGGAGCTGAAGAGAGCAAACATATAGAGGGAGGGAGAAGATGCATAGAATCGTGGTGATTCAATGATACAATCACGATACAATCAGGAAATTGAGTAGAAAGCCGACTGCGAGGCCAAGTCTTGGTATCAAAGCTAGTAATGGTCAAATATTGTATAGGGCAAAGGAGATCTGTGAAATATGGCACGAGTACTGCTCTGAATTGTTTCAGTGTCCTGGTAGAGTTCGTGGACAGCTTGAACTTGGCGAAATAGAGCCAGAGGTCCTGTTGGCTGAACAGGCCATGCAGAAGCTTAAGAAAGTCAAAGCTGTGGGGGCTGATTGAATACCCGTTGAGGCAATCAAGGAAGGAGGAACGATAGTTGTTAAAGCTCTAAAGGAAGTTATCGATTCGATCTGCACTTCAGGTGCATGACCCAAGGAGTGGCTACTATAAAAAATGGCCACCTTGCTGAAGTACAAAATATCACAGGTTAAGTCTCATAAGTCACGCCTCAAAAAGTGTTTTTCCTCTAACAATTGTACTTACGCAAAAATTGATTATATGCAAATTGTTGCTACAGTCAAACACAATCAAGCAACAATCAAAGACAAGAAGGCAACAAGTAAATGTAGAAGTTTGTTGCTGGAAATGAAGACAACATAAAATAGCGCTACTTCAATCCAAATTTTCAATCTGATGTATATTTATAGAAAAGTTTCACACGTCTTTATCCTGAAAAAGTAGAATGGCAATGATATGCTTCTTGATAAGAGATGACCTCTTATCAAAAACATCGCGACAATACATTATCATAAGCCTATTTTGTGTATTTATCATGCAAAATACATTGTCAGACTCAATCATCATGATGCTACAATGAACAATGCAATTCTTAAACCATTTAATACTTTTTTGCTGCCTATAACTTCTGCTGAATTTTTTTAATTTTGTTCTTTAATGTTTATTTTTACTTTTCACTGTGACAAATTCCTAATCACTGTCAGCCATACGTTGTTGAAACTCTCAGAATGAAATCATACGTCCGGGAAATGGGTCGACCCCACGACTGTCTGCTTTTCGCGCAGATGCTCAGACAACTCAGCTATCAGATCGTTGTTTATCGGTGCATTGTTTCTCAGTAGTGAATTTAAGCTGTCACGATTTGATTATTGCACAACTACAAGTTGATATTTCAGTATCTGGCCATCCTATCATCTTCTACATGAAGTAAAAGCCCGTTAGTGTGTAAGTCTTACACACTGATCTGTTATCATTTATGTCAAAGAACGTTTTCTTAAAGTTTGAAGAGAGTTGCATCCAACAATTTCATTTGTGCAATAGGCACTCTTTTCTCTCTGTCCGCCCCTGAGACCCACTAGGTAGAATTTCAAAAAATTTCGAAAATTTCATTCAAGAAGGCAATAGCTTCTTTATAAACGAAAAATTTCGACCGTCGCATTGAATTTTCAATTATCAATGCCGTCGTAACAAGGGGGACAATGGGGGGATTACCCGATAAGTTTACCTTGTTTGTTCCCAAATCATTGTTAATGTGCCTGAACTAGACAAATCAATTCCGCTTTTAAAATCACTCTCAATGTGTAAGAATACTTGCGCTGACCAACAAGCATTATACATGTTTTAAAAATGCTTATTACGGACACCTACATGATGACATTTAACGATACATCAAGTACCTTTGGGCAATACCGTTTAACTTAAAATATATCAGTAGCCTGCGATCAAGTAAAATTTGTATTCACCCTTTTGATCATTATGTAAGATTTAAGTAACAATGTTTGCATTGTTTGTGCTCTACGTTTCACCTTCTGCGGAAAGCACAAGCTCATCAGAAGGTTCAACATTTTTAGACAATCTGTCGCGGAACTGTTTCCTGAAGTAAGTGCTAAAAGAGACAATTAGACGTATAAACTTCCTTTAACATTATTTTCGGTAATATCCATTGTAAAAGTACGTGACTTTCTTCCAGTGTAAATGAATTAACTTTTGTTTCCTTTTTATATATAAATATCCCTTCTTTTTACCCTTGGATGTGGTCTTTTTTGATATGAAGAAGTAATAGATATGACTTACAGTTTTCTTTACTGTCTATTGACTTGATTGCAACCTAATACGCCAAGTAGCGCGACACAGTCCAAGAACATAACCTCAGAGCTCAGGACCACACAATATTTCACATCGTTCTTTCACAACCATGATTCAATTTCGATTCACTGGTTATTGGAAGAGAACGACTGTTATACCTACGTTGTACTTACCTAATGGCTTAGTAGCAGGGTCTAGTTGGTTTAGGGGTCTTACCAAATGGCCCGATTTAGAGTAATAAAGCCATTATTTTGGTGTATTTTAGGACTTAATATCCATTTGGGGGTACAACTGATTTTACACCAAGTTGGGATTGCAATTTAACCGACAATAAAGATTGTATATGTCCCTTACGACTTAGACTGAAAACGTAAAGGAGGGTCTTGCATATTGGCCTCCATAGGAGTACCCCGTGGATGTTATAGCAGAAAAATTAAAAATTAAAATGTCCTGAACTATATAATTGTCGTAGGATGAAATTGATACTGAAACTATGATGTTAACAATTATCTTTGACACTGCCAAAATCAATTTAGGAAAAACGAAATAACTGTTGAGTGACGAGAAAAACAATTATTACATTATAAAGTAAGTAATCATCGCAGAAACAGATTAATTGTAACTTGATTACAAAAAACGATTAAATTAAGTTTTGTGTATCAAATAGTTAGAAAAGTCAAAGTCATTCCTATAAAACAAATAAATTCAAGGGATGTGCTGTATTATAACCAGAACTGACTTCCATACGGTTGAGCCAGCCTGTCCAATTGTCTATACATCTGCTAATACTTGATCCTTGCTCTTGAAGTTCAGTAAATAACTCAGTAACCTCCTTTCAGTAGCGAAGTACAGTCCTGTGTTAAACTTGGCATGTAGTACCATGTAGATTGGTTCAGTTGTAAGATTCTATTATACCTCACTTGAGTCCAAAATATTATGTGTGCATTGCCACTATACTAATGTTCATATTTAAAGTACACGATGTTGAAAAATTGCCCAACTGCCAAAAGATGAGAAGTCAATATGGATGGGAACAATTGCATAAGATTCAGTTGATCGACAGGGCTTGAAGAGGAAATTGCATCTTTTAGCGAAGCATGAAGCTGGTAGGAAGCCGGAACTTATTAAATTAAACAGTAGTAAATGAATCGATTTCCCCTCCAAACTAGCGGCAGTTACCACCTTTATAAATATTTGTAATACAGTTTTGTCAACAGACATTTCATATCGAAAGGAGGCATAGCTTTCAGTTTTGCTCAGTAAGGAGGCTGAACAAACAGAGCCATAACATCAGTATGACTAAGATTGTATAATTTGTTTTCCACCTTTTCACAATTTAACGCATAAATATCTAGATTTGGATATTTGTAGACAATTGACTACAGACGTTTTCTGTGCTTTATAGTAAGTTACATAATGCTTTTTTAATTAGTATTCATCGAAGACAGCACTCTTATGCTCAATATCTTGCCTCACCAGCTCAATAGAGAGGCCATTAATAGTTTCTTTACATTTCAATCCTGACAAGAAGTATTTCAAATTCTCCCCTTTGTACCTTACGTTTATATTACTTTCGCACGATGTAAATGTTCATGTATCAATAACTAGTGAAACCTAGGTGCTTGGGCATATAATTATGGAAGTAGTATTCAACATCTTAAGGACAATCAAAAAGAGAAAAATGGATGTGGGTTGATGATGTCGCAAGAGAGAAAGATGGCAGATGGACAAGAGCAACGACTGAATAGATACAAAGAGTGTGACGAAGAAAGAGAAGGAGACGGAGAAAGAAGTGGAGAGACGAGATTGAAACTGACTGGGGAGGTCCAGACTGGAACCAGATGCCATAAGGAAGAAGAAAGTGGCGGCAACATGTCAAGGCCTTTGTCCAGCAGCGGACAGACAATGGTTGCTCATGATGTTGCTTCAACTTGAACTTAATGAGCAGCCTAATCTATCAGCAATATCTCTTCATGCTGCATGAAAAATGTGTCTAGTTGGTAAAAATTATCTATGAACACATTTAAGGTAAGCTACATGCAATCGACTCCAACACTAGCATCAGTGCTGTCGTTACCCTTGGGTTAAGGTTAATAAAGTGAATACCTAATATTGGGCGAACTTGTACTTTGGGAGTCCCCTCAATTTTCAGTTTTATGGGGTATATTATACATTGTTCGACTCCCCTTTACGTAAGGAAAACGACCAGGTTTGCACAATTTCATGATTCTACGGTCGGGGAAAGTTAGGACCGAAACTTTGTGACCCACCCACCAGGATATGTGATGGGCTGATGTTACCCAAAAAACCCATTGTTTTGGCACCCAAAAAATGTAAACAAAAGTCGAACACAGCAAACCCGGCCTAAACCTCAAGCGAATCCTAACAAATTAGTACCGAAATTAATTGTACCTACCCTTCACTGTGTGGTACATGTATTTCCCGGCGAATTAGCTTCGGCCAATGAAGTAAACGTCCGTAATTGTAATTTAAACTTGGCCAGGAAACACAACCGCGTTTCCTTGCCTCCTCCATGTTGGAAAACTGCAAAACTTCGATCTCACGGACGTCCGCAAAGAAGGACTGGCAACTACCGCATGAGCCGACCAAGTAAACCCCCCTCTTTTTCCCGCCAAAGAGTAATCAAAGTAAAACACAATAGCTATTCAGCACTCATTTGAGACATGGTGGTCGGTGGCAATGAGGTGGAGAGTCCTTTCAAGCTGCAGTTTTAACTGTTACCAATTCTGGACAATGTTCTGACATAAGACACTAACATACCGCCAAATATGCCTGAAGAATGATTTTACCCATAGGTCCCCTGCAGGGTACCCTTTCAAGGGAAAGGGAATGTGCATCTTCAAGAAGGATTATTGTATGGAGGATGGAAAGTGCAATTCCATGTCCTTTATGTAAGGGCAGCTGGAGATATCATGATGAGAAGAATACATAATCATTGAAGGATAATGACAGTTCCATATTAAAATGACAACAACATTGCAACGGCAACAACAATGGGGTACAATTTTCTAAATAATTCCTCTCAAGATACTTTAAGACTATTTGCATTCTTGGTTACTATCATCCTTGTTTCTCAGCACTTGCTGAAGGTTTCAGTTATCGTCATTAAACAGGGCCTATGGAAATGGACTCCTTGACCTGGTCCTGTCAAGCTCACCTTCCATTCTAGCACAGCGATGTTCAGTTGTCCACAGCTTCAGTAACGGGGTTCGTGCACATGGGCAGGATGGTGCAAACACCACACATAAAGCAACAGGCTCTTGAGTCTTACAGCTGACAGTTTCTTGCAATGTATGTCTGTTTCCTTTGCATCTACAAGAAATGCTACATAGTTCTTTGACTTAGAAAGTTCCATTCCAGCTATGAAAAAATTGCATCTTGTCCTGTGCCTTGGCAGGTATGTAGAGTGTTCTACTCATCCTTCCTTGCTATGGACAGGTTGGTATTACAGTAACAAACATGCCGATTGTGTCTAACTGTACGGAAGCACAGGTATCATAACCCAGCAAGAAGCTGCTCGCATGTGATGAATAGTGTCATAATGTCTTTAGTGTTCTTAGCGGAAACAACAGTCATGTGTCAAGCTGCTGAACAACCCGCCTTCCCTGCAACCAGCACGGATGTGCAGGGCCCACCATAGTGGTCTCCAATATGCAACAGCAAATATTGGAGACCTAATCTGATGCTGACTGGCCAAAGCACTCCCTCCAGAGGAATTCGTCAACATAACTACAGTTGATTCTACCCTGGCTGCCCTTCACCTTTTTAAGAACGGCCTTGCACTTTGGCCAATAGGCCTCCACATGGTTAGTCTGAACACCTGTCACAGGATCAACAAAGTTGTGCTCGTGTATTACAACACCATGTTGATACCTGGCAGCCTGGAGTCTGGTATAAGCTGCCCACCCATCTGAATGAATAATGGACCCTGGCCTGACAACCTCCTGTATTATGGGAAGCAATGTTGCCTGATCCCTTTGAGGCACCT
Source organism: Chironex yamaguchii (assembly GCA_024741275.1). Lineage (NCBI taxonomy): Eukaryota > Metazoa > Cnidaria > Cubozoa > Chirodropida > Chirodropidae > Chironex > Chironex yamaguchii. The sequence goes on along the minus strand of JANTCA010011536.1, from coordinate 9,074 downwards.
GCTTAATCCAACCCAAATTCTGGACAGTGTCATACAGGCCAAAAGCCCAGACATTGTGACATGTCTGCCTCCTACCCCAGTTGTACTTATGCCGGACAAGGAGGGACTCGTCTATGCTTACAATAACACCAGGCCCACCAAGTAACACATCCTGCTGGGGCAGGTTCACCAATTTGGTAGAACATTCCTTACACAGGTCATGATACCTCTGCAGCACTGACTTCTCTGTCAAGGAAAGCATCTATGCTGTGGGCCTCACACCCACCCCAAAACACCACAAGTATATTATACACATAATGTCCTTCAATTGCAGATGCAACCTGGCAAAGAACGGCATGGCCTTGCTGCTCTTGGCTTTTTGCATACCGGGCAACACCATAGGAAACCATCAATGGTTTTCTGGTGACCTGCCATACCATAAGCCTTTGGTCTTAACTCCCCCATCCCCCCCCAATTGTGGGATCATAAAATTTTGCACCTGGGGATGTTCCTAAAGTAAAAGGGAGTCAAACGATGTATAATATACCCCATAAAAATGAAATTGAGGGGACACCTAAAGTACAAGTTCACTTAAAATGGTGTCCTTTTGATTCAAATATACAATAAGGACTCCAAGAAAGCAAATAGCAAGCTGTAACATTATATTTTCAACAAATATTACAACAATTACAACAAACAAAGTAAATACATAATTGAAAGATGAATTACAGGCAAAAATGATAAGGAGATGGAGAAGTTCAAAACAAGGATATTAACATTTCGAAAAAAGCCATCACTAATTTTAAAGGAAAATATAAGGAGATTACAGTTTTAGCAATTACCAATAGAATAGTATCTCATGTATAATAAACACACCAACATATAATCTATGAAACTATGTATACAAATTACAAAAACATTAGATATGTGACAACCAACTGATTATCTTAAAGATGAAAATTACTGAAAACCTACAAAACACAGTGTTTTACACTGGTCTGTACCTTTAACAAATATCTTTACCACCACATCAAATGGTGCTCCCTAATGCCTTAATTTAAAAAAGGAAACAATCTAGCATATTTTGTGATGCTTACAATGCAAACAGATGGCCTTTTATTCAGAAAGCGGCATGACAATTGTAACCTTTTACAACTGATCGGAACCATACCTTAAAGTTGGCTATGCAATTAACCTCCGTTTTTCATACAATGGTGGTGAGTTCCTCTGAGTTATTGATAATTGTTTATTTCTCGTACATCTTAGGGCCATACAATACGATAAAATATTAAAGAGATTACAAACATCAATAGCAAATGGTTCAAATAGCTGTGGATACAAACGATTTCAATTATGACGATTAACCTTGAGCTGGTAATGGTAAGGGAACAAATTTGCTAGAAAAGCATCAGTTATGACTGCAGTTAACCCCCAAACACGATAAGGCCCATTCAGAAATACAGGTAACTGCCAACCATTTTTAAAACGTGTAAATCCTTGATTTTTAGCTTCCAACAAGTGAGTGAATGGTAGAGCAAATACATCAGCCACCTAATGAAAAATAAACAAGGGTTGAGATCATCATGTGGAATTGTCACTTCTTGCTAAGGAAGCAAATTCTAGAGTTGGTGCCACATGAAAGGGGACACAATGTCAGTACCATATTGTAGTAAGTAATCAGCTTTTATGAGTAACATCACAAATATACTGGTATGGACATTGTATAATAAAAGGCAATTAACATGACCTGCTTTTTTTCAGCTCAAAAGGGTGTAGCTGTAACATTCTTCAATAAACATCATTGCAAGTTCCACAGTTGGGATTTTTCTGTCAAATTCTAAGTGACATTACAAGGCTATCTTTGACCTCATAATATTATGAAGGTTCTGACTTTTTACATTTGGGTTTTGTGCTCTCTGGTAAAAGAACAAATAAAATATTTACACAAATCAAAAAAGTTTGGATGCTTAACAGTTTCAAGTAAATGTATGGAGATTTACTGGGTCTTTTTAAGAACTATAATGTTTTAATTTATCTTACAGTATGGAAAACACCTATGTTTACCAATTACTCATGTTTGGTATAGGATAATGAAACTAACATCCTGTGGCTCTTGTAATTCTCTGATGAACAAAAATATTTAAGTCACTGCCAAACACTAGCCTCAGACAAGGCTTGAAATGTGGTGGTGGTGTTGCTTGCTGGACATCGACTGGTTAGAAAAGCAATACAATGCACAAGTACTCCAAAGGCCAAATTATTATGAATGTTAATACATGTTAAAATCCTAACACAAGCTACAATATAAAAAAGATGATGCAAGAAAAAAGGACCAACCTCAATGTACTAGGTGGAACAACTTTTCTGCAATACTTACTTCACACTGATTAATATTAAGATTATCCTGATCCAAGTTCCCAACAAATCCAACAACAGGTGTGACTGTATTTTTTCTTTGCTAGAATAAAATAAAAATGCTTTGTACTTCACCAGATAGAAAGTAAGGAAGACTTTGGTCATTTCACAGCCATATCATGAAAACTTATTACATATTAAATAAGTAAATGTATTAATCAATCATTCATTTTCAGTTGTGTCTCGCTATCTCCTTTATTAGTATTGTCTTATATGTACTATTATAATGCAAGATATTTGTGGCTTATATATGTACTAAAACAACAATTTGAAAATTCAAAAGTCTTGTTGACACCTGGAACTAATAAAAGCAAAAGTGTAAACATCAGTAATAAATTCCACTTGCCAAGATTCAGTTTCCACAATTTTTAAATATAATTTGTATACTTTAATTTGAATATCATCTCTGAGTCTAAGAGTGGCAATGTCAACACCCTGTGCTCCACCTTAATAAGCTTATTGTGGTAATGCTCCATTCAAGATCAACTTGGTATGCAGGATAAAAGTAGGACAAGTTTGTGTCTTGTATGAGCCAGAACCAAAATAGATTATCAATTGATGACTTGCACAATTCAATGTAATGTAAAGCCCTCATGAGTCAAAACCCAAAGAAGAGTCTGTCTTATAATATCAATTCCAACACAATTTATAATTAACAAACAGGACTAATATTTCACTGACTTGAAATAAAAAACAAAACTAAGGTTGCTTTGCCACAAATCTTGACAGGATTTACTACTGTAATGAGAAGAAAACTATGGATCAACTTAGTTCGTTGCTACCTGAGGGAAAGTATGTATATAAATTTCCTGCTTTGAAGTTTAGCAGCATTAACTGTCAAAGAGCTCAAGAAAGAGTTGTTGACCTACAACGAGAAGGTTGTAGGCCAAACATAAAATTGAGATTAATGGCAAATAAACCTCAGGAACTCTATCTTCGCAATACTTTTCTTAAGAGTTTCCATGATCAAATAACCTTAGCCTCGTTTTGGATTTCAAGCAAATGAAAAGGCTCTATTTATGTATTGAAACAATAGATTCATTGCATCCTTAAAGGATTTTGAAACAGTGTAGGCCTACCGTAAAATCTCAAAAAAGTGCTTTTCATATTTAAGTCTCCATATTTGATAACATAGGTTTCCCTCTCAAACATGCCATATTTTGATACCAGACACACGATATCAAGCATTTAATACATTTAACAAGTAAAATTTGGATAAAGTCTGAGGAAGTAATCAGATTCTAGATTTAGATTATGATACTAGGAATCTAGCAATAGTCTTGTCAATGGCCAGAGAAAATAAATGAAATAGAAATACATCATTAAAATCCACTTACCCTGTCCTGCACTTTAAATAAAGTGCCCCACACTTCAACTTTGCCAGGATCAAGACCAATTTCTTCTTTTGTTTCTCGTAGAGCAGCATCAACCAAGGACTTATCTTCATCATCCATCTTTCCACCTGGAAAACTAGTACAAAAATTATAAATGTAGTATCTTAAAACAGTATCCTGCATAGTAGACACAAACAAATGCAACACATGCAATCACGGAAGTAAAAACCTCGCTCTATATATATTTTAATGCATTTTGAATGCTACACTGTGAAAAGTTGTTTCACTATTTAATTCATTTTTAAATGTATGGATAGCATAAGAAAAATTTGCAAAAATAAACAAAAATGCCAGAGTTACATAGTTAAGGTGGTCTTATAATTATTTATAAGAGCAAGATAAACCTAAAAACAAACGTATCAAAGGAGTGGCCTTATAACACCTTAAATGCACCTTAGATGATCAGTGTTGTAAAATGTAAAGACATTTTTTGCAACATTTTGATGCTTCTGAACTTCAATGTTTGTGGTATACATAACCAAATAAACCTGTAGCAAATGCAAAAAAAATTCAATTTGAAAGTTTTAAACCATTCTTTGAAAACAATATTCAAATTCCAGGACTCTGTGTCATAGAAAGAAATGTACAGTACACAAAATTACTGGAGGCAGACCATATGTTTTAGCTATCCAAACATATTTGCTTTTACTTGGACAAGTTTTCAGTTGTTATTGCTATTCTGAGATCAACTTCATTTACCAACTGCTTGGCAAATCTGAAGCACAATTCACTAACTACTTTAGCTCTGTACCTATCACTAAAGTTCTTATTTTTTCTGTAGAACCTAAGAGTGCTACATTTTTCAAGACTGTCAATTTAAACAATTGTACTGTTTGCTGAATTATCTCCCTTGATATCAGGACACAGCTATCTTGCCCATTGAAAAATGTAAGCACGGCTAACTGCCCTAATATTTACAGGTCAATTATAAATAAAAGTGATTCCTTAGTGCTGTGTTTCTGTTTTTGTCAAATTAATCTCTTAAATTAAATCCAAGACTTCTCTCTTGGTATTCTGCTGGCTTTTCATGGGACTTATGTCTTTTCTTAAGTTACCAGTATCGAGCAAGTTCCTTTATAGTTATGTTCTGTAATTTTCCCTAGTTCCCAATTTAATTTAGATTTTGAACAGATACAAAATGCTCTATGGGCAAGTGTTCTGATGAGGTTGATTTTCCGCTGATTTGGACAAAAAAAATGCCAACGAATGTACTAACCAGTAAAAGCAGTTTTTCGGTACGCGGTATAGGTAAACTGTTGTTTGCAAATTAGTGTGTTTTTTCCACCAAAAACATCAAGAAAAGGTAATAAACAGTCTTGTTCTTTTCAACTGTAAAATATGTTAAAAATATTATGATAATATGACTCCTATTTCGGTCAAAATGTGAGTACATAATACGTGAATTACTTTAACGTTAACCTATGCTTAAGTAAGACAAGTGTCATTCCTAATCAATTTACATCGGCCTACCTTACTTCTCCTGAATGTTTCATTAAGTTACTAGACCGCTTCGTGTAAAGGAGAGAATATTTATTATCCACAATGCAGATTGGAACGAGCACACTTGAAGTGCTCTTACTTTGAACAAGTAAATGATGTTTACTCTGTTGCACTTGCCCAATCCTTTTCAGGAACTTTTCTTTCAACTGTTCCTCAAACGTAGACCGAATCTCGTTTTCTGATATAGGCGACTTCAATGAAAACGAAGAAACTGTTGACATGCTTCTACATCGCTGTCGAATCAATGACCAATACATGGCTATTAAACTTAACTGTTAATTTCAGATCTCTCTTTTTCAACGTTGTGTACAAACAATCTTCAACAATCGCACGAAATTACAGGTAACCGACACGGTGAAGAGACCACAACACGCCTTAATAAAGGATGAAGAGTATTCACTGTTTCGAAGTGCTCTTGACATCACTGAAGTCGAAATTCCATTAACAACAATGTAATAAGCGATGGCAATGATGTGCGAAAAGTGAAGTTCTGATTTTAACTCTTTGATAGAGGATCTTTGTCCTCACTGCTGACTTAGTAGCAACCATCTTTAAACTGACGCGCATTGAAAACGAGGTAAATGAAAAGATATTGTAAAATAGGAAATAATATTATTTGTATGATTGTAAATGAGCTTTAAGTCAGGGAGCTGTTATAAATAAGGGATTTCTTTATGTCTGCTTTAAATAGTCCTCGTATTGTACACAGTAGCTTATTTCGATTTTTTTTCTCGTGCGCTCTGTACAAGCAGTTATTTTTTGAGCTTATTTTGCTTTACCCTGTACTTGTATTGTCGTAAGTAGACTTGCTAAGCTCCAAATCATTCTCTTTGCAATTTTGTTTGTCCTGATTATTAACCTAGTCATTTTGCCTTGACAACGGCCCATAGCAACATCGTCGTGGCTGCTATACTAAGACATTTCCTGTATCAGAGAACTAACTATGTTTATCCATGCTCGGGACAGCTTCAAACAGCTGAGACAACTCAAAATGATATATAACATTTGATATAAAGGGATTTTAAAGGGCGTTTGATCATTCATTATAAATAAAAAAATTATGCTTCTGTGTTTATGCAAAGTTTTTGCCAATTTAATTTCTAAGTCGAAAGTCTACAGATCCAATCCATCTCGATTACAGTTCAGATATGTCCAAATTCAAAAATAAAGACATATCTTGAGAATGCAACTGAAAAGATGACAGTGCAAGGAAAATTGTGAAATATAAATAGCAAACGCAGGCAAAAAGCAACTTTTCACCACATGTAGAGGTAGAGCAAACTGAAAAGCTGTTTGAAATAATTGAGAATTATCATACTGGATAAGAAATTGATCCAATTATGGAGATCGGTAACTGGAGGATGAAATGTACATTTGATGACAAAAATCAGTTGCATAGGATAACAGGCTAATATTGAATATGTTACAACCTTGCCAAACTTTAAGATAACACTACGCATGCGAAGGAAGTCTCAACTTTTTAGAGAATTGTCCTACTGAACCCATTTTCTGTTGAAATTGAAATACTTCCACCCTAAGGCTACCTGAAGTTCTAAGTTTACTTGCGTAACAGAGAAGTCGATACTTTTCACTGCCACGGAACTCATCAATTTGTCTGTCATTGAAATGAGCCATATGACGTCAGACCAACGAGGTCAAAAGTAGACTCTTTGTGTCGTCAACCATAATTGTCTGACGCACAAGTTAACATAATGAATCCTCACCTCAGTTTCGTGCAAATTTTGAGCTTAATAACATTCAAAATTTCCATGACTGAGCTGCTATGCAGTTTACTTTATCTACGGAGACTTTTTCGTTGTTGAAGAAAAAAACTATGCAATACAAAAGCCTGCTATTACTACTACTACTACCACTAGTACTACAATTGCTGCTGCTACTACTACTTTACTGCTTTACCCTTGCTATCTGCTTGCAAAAATCTCTTGGCATCTAATGGCTTCTGACTTTTCAAAAGTTTGGGTATCTGAGCACCTTGATAATGAAGTCTCCGATTTCATCCATAAATGGCTTAAAATACCAATCTCTGGAACTTTTTGCAACATCTAGGAACATATTTGGTTTAAACCTCTATCTCCCTTCTATCAAATATTGCCAGTACCAGACAGTGAGTGTGTCGTAATGCCGCATAAACATCTCCAAACGAGGATATAAAAGAGCTATGGAAGTCCACATCATCTTTCTCAAATATTCAGTATGATGTCTATAAGAACTCAAAGGATATCCTTAATTCATTTCGTAGAGAGCATAAGACCAGACTGCAAACCACCTTATTTCGAAAGGCTTCTTCTTCTTAAATGGGACTTAGTACTCTTTATCTACACTTAACTCTCCTTGGGCGTCCACTCAAAGTCATATACCTAAGAACAAAGTTGATTTCACTTTTGGCTATATCAACAATACTCTGCCAACAAAATCCAAGCTCTTTAAATAGGGTATTTCATCTACTGCCAATTGCTCTCTTTGCTTAATGTGTGCGTCAATTCTTCCCGTAGTTCTGGTGCAAATCGTACCTTCAACATGGTTGCTTTACATGGCGTAATGACTCTATCCTAACTTTCATTACTTCTACTTTAAAATCTGTAGAGAACACACTTATCTATGCTAATTTTTTTGGTACTTCATCCCCTCAGTCATAACTCTTTTTTAGCATTTAGCTTTATCTAAAAAATGCCTATACATCCTGGAACTGACTGCTGACTTTGACTCAAAACTGCATGATAACTATCAGACTAACTTGATTAATGAGCTGGTAAATTTATCAACCTTTCAATTAGAACTCTGTAGTAATGACATATGTGGTGAACACAAGGGTTAGAGGGAGTTAGTAGGATAAGCAAGCAGGCGAGCACGTGAAATGTACATACAAAAATCACAGATTGTGCTATAGGATAAAGAGATTGTTTTCGTCAGTACTATTGCAACTCAGAGGGTTTATTATGGCGACGAGGTAAATGAGGCAATGGATCAAGGTTTCCAAATACCTCCAGTACCCGAGTTTTAGGCAGATGCTGAACTAGGGGCTAGTCTTGCTTCCAAATGGCGGACAAATGGCTTGCAGATTTTGAAATGTTTTTAAGTGCCAGTGTGATTACCAATCCAGCAGGGAAATGCGATTTATTATTCTACCTAGCAGGCAGCCGCGTTTGGGAAAATTTTCAACATTTACAAGATGCAGAGAATGTAAATGATTACAATACAGCAAAGACGAAGCATACCACCCGCCTCATACAAATCGACGTTATGAGGTTTACCTGTTTTGTGAGACCAAGCAAGAGCAAGGGGAAACATTAGACTAGTATCATATGCGTTTGAGAGCCCCCTCTACTGCATGCGAATTTCAAGGTTTAGAATTCAAAAGCAAACAGTAAATTGTTGTTTTTGGTGTTTCCTCGCAAATTCGTTGAAGGGCATTATGTGACCTTGCCTACAATCTTCCACAAATGTTACTGGATTGTAGACGTGAAGAAATGAGTTCATTTCAGACTCGAGAGATTGAATCCAATGACACTGCCACTGCTGTTAAATCCGCAAACAAACAAGACAAGAAATGATGCATTTGCAGAGGGGAAAACCCTCATAAAGGGGAAAGTCGTGCAAGAGGAAAGCAGTGCAGAAGTTGTCGTAAACAAGGACATTTTGCAGTAAAAGTACAGGAGACAAAGCTGATCGCCGAAGTAAAGGAGGCAGATACTATGGAAAGCACAAACCACGAATTCACCCACTCACACGTTCTGAGTATTCCCATAATTCTGAGGATGAATATAT
>JANTCA010011525.1:0-27078 GCA_024741275.1 Chironex yamaguchii | reverse complement strand
AGCATCCGACCGAGTTCAATGGCGAAGTCTCGTGCGGGGGCAGGCTACAGCGGACGTCTGACGTCAAGCTCTCCAGCTTTAAGATAAGATAAGATAAGACCCCAGCTTCACTTGACCCTCTGGTGTACACCACTAATGATTTCTTTCCTCCATTATCCCAAGGTGTTTTGTCAAACAAGGCTTCAACTTGTGACTTAAAATTTATGTTAATAGCTCCCCGGTACTCACCACAAGTACGAACCACAATTGAAGCATAGGTTAAAAGTACATATGGACTGATATCCAGGCCTTAATGCATACGATCACACACAGGCACGTGTGCCAATTGAGTCATGAGTGCACTTTGCATTGCACTTACAAAGTGTCATTTTGTTTAAGTAAAGTGGTACTTTGATGTTGGACACAACCAATGTCCATCAATTTACTGTAATTACGGACAGATCTGACAAGACTTTTGAGAAAGTCTCAAATTGCAATTTCTGACAATATGGAATAATTGTGAGAATCATGTGTGCAAATGAATTTGTGTACATTTTGCTGCACATGTGTTGTTATATTCCGACACATGTTGTATTCTGAAAAGGATTGGATAACTATGGCAGTAAATATATATTTCTTAGAAACTGCTCATTTTATTATATAAAATCCCAATTTATTTTTGGTACTGATTTTCTTGCAAAAATTTGAAGAAAATCTTGTACATTTTGGTCTGTTTAGCCATGCTAAGGTGTACAATCATTAGCCAAATTGAGGTTCAAGCTTTTTTCTATAATTGTGTTTATTATATATTGTAATATGTCACATTGCTTATTAGCCATCCTTCTGGCAACTATGTTAGCAAGCTGATAGTGTTATTTTGTGGGAAATATCAGCTTGCACACATATCTAAACATAATGGCCTTCTATGTGATAAGAATCTTAAAATATTGAAGATTTCACTCTAATTACAGTACTAAACTGGAAGAGAAAGCATGGTGAGATACTTTAATTATAATGATTTGCCTGTTGTATAATTGTTTATTATGTCTGAATACTAAAATGCTTATAATAGATATCCATAGAAATCACCATCTCTTTAATCCCATCTTTTGGTGGCTTAACTGTACCTGTAAACTTTCTTTTCCTGATAAGTATTATGCCATTTTGTTGTTTTTTTAGAGGGCGAGACAATATCATTGATGTCAAAACAACAATAAGAAAAGAAGATCATACTGTATTTGTTTTACCATATTTTAACCATGATAAATTTCAGGTATTTGTTTGATGTCTTTACTAGATCCAATTCAATGCTTACTTCTGCTCTTTCGACTTACTTAAATTACCTTTGTAGTGAGGGTTTGCTATGAATTTACTGGTCAGAGTATTTGTTTCACAAGTATTCATTGCACAGGAATCCACATTCTGTCATTAAAGTTGATACAAGTAAAGTGATGTGAAGAACTTATATGGATTCTTTGGAATTAAGTTTAAACAATTATAGCTTTTAGCTCAGGCTTGCTTGTCTTCTTAAGATAAGTAAAGGCTATATCCTATTTTCTTGTAATTATGTTTTGTCTTCAACTCTATTCATTAATTTCAAGGTCTATGGTGGCAAAAGTGAGTACAAATGATTTGTTTCTATTAGCACTCCAAAATGCATATGTTTGAAACATGGTCTCTGTGACGAAATGGTCTCTAATGCTCTGTATTGCAACAGGTTCTTTTTGTCATCCTTTTCAACTCTTTTTTCCTTTGTCTTAATCATGTTGGCATACCCATTATCCTGTAAACCACTCACCATTCCCAATCCTGTCTTACACCTGGATTATTTGGTATCTATCCTTCCTTCCATCACCTCCTTAAACAACCCGTTTCAGTGTAGCTCTTGTCCAGCCCATCTCTTTAGTTTTAATAATTCTTTCTATCAGCTGTCACTTTTCTCCTACTATCATTAGCACATCTTCATTGGCCTTCCTCTCCTTCCATCTGGCTCTTTCCAGCTTTCTCCAAACCCATATTTCAAAGGCACCAGAGACAATGTAAAGACTCGTAAAATTTTGTAAATCATTTGCTTGTGAAACCCCTCTACTGATTGTGCATGGATTCTTCATCCATAACCCTGACTGTTACCTCTTGCTTCAGAAGGATTCACAAATCAGTCTTCTATCAGGCCAGTCAATTCCAGGATCTCTCAAGATATCCAGCATCTTAACCCTGTTCACCCTATTTGCTTCCTCATAATCTACAAAGCAGACACAGATTTCTTTTGTATGGTCTAATACCTATTTACTAAGCATACACATAACTCCAACTGCCTCAGGCTCATCTAAAACTAGATTGTGTTTTGCTGATGTAAACCACTTTGTCTTATAGCATTTTCAGAACCAAGAGGAGAATCTTTGATGCATTTTTTAGTAGCCTGAGAGTTCTTTATTCATACGTGCAGTTGCATTTGCTCTCTCTGACAAGGGTTTTATGACAGCCTCAGTGAATTCTGCTGACCAAACACCTTCTTCGTAAATTCTCTTACACATTTCAACTAGTTCTCTTGTCCCAAGTTCTGCCAAATCCCTGTTGGTATATCATCTGCACCTACAGCTATTACATGCTCTAAATCATTTCTTGCAGCATCAATTTCAGCATCTAATATGTCTCGGTGAAATGTAACATATCTCGGTTAAAATATATGCTTGCTCACAAAATGTTCATTACAACTAGCACCTGTGTTTCCCAGTTGATGTAATAATGCCACGATCAAGTGGTCAGGTAATAAATATTTGCCTTTACTTTTGTTTAAAGTTTTAACCTTTGTTTTACAAATGAAATCCTCATTGATATGCATGTTGTATTATTTTACAGGATTATGTTCGTAAAATGGCAGTTGAGGAAGTCAGAGAATATCTTAAGAATTTATTTGTTGCACTCAAAAGGGTTCATGAACACAACATAATCCATAGAGATGTCAAACCAAGCAATTTCCTTTACTCCAGAACATCAAAAAGGTGATTTTATTTACTGTTCATATCTAAATATTGATACTGTGCATGAATTTAATCAGATACTGTGTTAAATACACAAGATGATGATAAACTAAGTGAAATTACCAGAATGTACAGTGATATACACACGCATGGGTTTTATAGGCAACTGATATTATTTATTGCTTTTCTCTTGAATTATAAATGGTGTCTTGTCTGCAAAGCAGAGCTTTGACACAAGCAATAATGAAGATAAAGGAACATTTAAGTTTCAAGATTTATTCTCAATATTCATTGTAATTCAAATTAATAAGATTAAATTTATACTAGAGTATACATTGCATAGATTGATCCGAATGATAGAACTTGATGCAAGGTTCTAGTATCCAATACATCAGTGCGATAGTTCCTTCAACATTAAATGCGAGTCTTCTGTTATTTGCAACTATTGTCATTACACTTTAAACAAAGCAACATAAAAAAGGTTAAAGTATAAATCATGGTATTAGTCAATGAACTAGTTCAGTTAGTCATGGGGACTGAGCCGATTCATTGTCATTCCTAGTGAAATGGCTTCCCATCATGAGTTGTTTTGCTTTGACCTAATGACATAGCAAGAAGTAAACTTATAACCCAAGAAAGTGTGAGAAAGTTAATGTATTGTCAATTATGATATCAATATACAATCCCACAGGTATGCTCTTGTTGATTTTGGACTTGCTATGCAGGTGCCTGGAACAACTGGTATTCTTACAGGTATTTGCAAAAACATGCTATTTTTTTAACCCTCCGATTTTTTTGTAATGGAATAATTCATCAGTTTTAAATAACCGTTCTAATTGTCAGTTTTTGGTTGTCTCTATTGTTAGAAGTTGGCACAGATGTAGATGAGCTCACTCTAGCCCATCTAAACAATCTGTCATAAAAAACTTTTAAATCACGTTGAAAATTTGCGACATTGCGCGAAAAACATAAGAGCGTTTTCGTCTGAAACCCACAGAGCTTAAATCGTAAGAAAGGAAAGATATATGACAACCTTTTTGTGAGAACCATGGATCGAAACTAGCTAATCGTAAACAATAAAAGCGGACGATCAGAAAATGGAAAACCGAAGCATTATTCAAAGAGTGCAAGTGAAAAAATGAACTCTTTGGATCTACAGGTTTTCTTGTTTTAATATAGACAGGTTCCAACACACTTTGATGCAAGGACGATCGTTCTATGCCAATTATCTGAAAATTGACGTCCTTATTCATTTTTCTATCCTATCTAGCTTGATCAACATACCAACAGGTATTATTTTAATGACACTGACTGTCCAATATGTCTGTTTGGGGCAGAAACATGTCCAGATGTTTTAAAGAAAAGTTATCTGGAAAATCTGGCTATTTTGTCCTCGTGTACTTTCCCGGCTTTCTTGTCTACAAGAGTCTGTCTCACTGCACTCATCATTTTGTTGCAGATAATGAATCACCTTCTGCTGCATCGAGGCCATTGTCAATCCCACGGTTTAAAGCTTCCAGTCAATGCAATGATACACCATCCTCAAGAACAAGTGAGCACATTGTTACCACGAAGTCAGCACAATCTATGAATCACAAAGGAAGCACTAGTGTCAGACCCCTGCATGGTCTGCGACAACGGAAAGCATCTCCACGACAAAGCAAAAATTTACTGTGTCCGATGAATCATGAGAAGCATGAAATTTGTACATTTTGCAAAACAAGGCGAGTTTTTCTTCTCTGTTTTCACTTCCTTACAGCAAGAGCAGTATTCTTCTGTTTTGTCCGCCTATTTTATTGGTCAAAGTTATTTTGCACTCTTCATTTAATTATGTGGCCTGATAAAGTTAACCATATATTGGCCTTCATATTACAGGGTCGGGCAAATAGCACCAAGAGCTGGAACCCCTGGATTCAGATCTCCTGAAGTCCTTATGAAATTACCTAACCAGACAACAGGTAAGTACAACATTTTCTTTTAACTGAGCATATCTACCGATAAAAACTGTGAGTCTTGGTTTCTGAGTATTTTGGCTCCTAGTGTTTCAGCTAATGTTATAAGAAAATAGCTGTTAAGTAAACTCTGATTGCGGTTCTATCTTTGCTCGCATACATAATGTTTGAAAACTTTGACAATTTTTCTTTTTTCTTTTTTTCCCTCTTTTTTTTTTGTCATTGTGTATACACCAGGCAGGCATCAGTTTTCACCTCGGTTGTTGAAAGTTTGAAAACTTGACACCTTCATGGACACTGTAGCTGAGTTCTCTCAGTCTTGTTAAAGTTGTTCATGCTAAGCTACGGAAGGTCGATTCACTAAGTTAATCCAAAACAACATTACTGTGTTAATTACAATTTTGTGTGTATGTTTATTTTTGCTTTGATAAGTTTTTTCTAGTTTCCAGGCCTTTAAAATGTATTGCAAACTTAGGGACGAATTTCTGGCTCGTAACACGAGAAACTTCACGATTTTAACCAGTCAATGAAACAAAGAATGATTTGGGTCTTTTTATGTATTTTACACAGCTGTAGATATTTGGTCTGCTGGAGTCATTCTGCTGTCTATTCTCAGTGGAAGGTATCCCTTTTTTAAAGCTTCCGATGACATGACAGCTCTAGCGCAAATCATTACAATTTTTGGCGGGAAAGAAGTTGCACGTGAGAGCCTTAAGTTTGGTAAGATTCTTTCTTTAAATACTTAACCTTTAGTTGCTTTGTAGGTTATAGCGGATGTGCTTTTCAGTACAAAGTGAAAAAACAATCAGTCTTAGTCGATATTAGATGATTATTGGTCGCTCGATATTTGATTACAAGTCCTTAGGTACTTGAGCTGTGATTGACTTAAGTTTAACTCGTGAGCAAAGTAACAGCACAGTGCCGTGGTTTAGAGTTAGTATTCTACCATAGTTCAATGACAATGTTCGAATTTATATGTCATCTGCGCTGCGTCTTGCTAGCGCCAATACTTCGTGATGTGTAAGATGAATTAATAATTCAGTAGTTTTTTTAACAGGATTCTTTGTGCGCACTAACGGTCAGCCTTCTCAGTGTGGCAAGGGAACATCATTTGCTTTGTTGATTGCTCGCTTAAGTTATGTCATTCGAATGACATTTTTCCATGTTTTCTCTCTTGTTTAAGGCAAGGAAGTAGCTTGCTCCCCATCACCACAACCGCAGGATCTCGCTACCATGTGTGAAAAGTTAAGAGGTAGTAGGTGTACTCTTCACCCCGGTGGTCGGAGGCGGTCAATTGTAAAGGGAGACGATGCTGTTGCCGACAATAAGGAAGAATCAACACCTATTCGTGCAAAGAAAGCTAAAGTATGCAAGAATGACGTTAGTCATTCGGAAGAGAAGATTGATCAAAGATTAACAAGATCACGCGATTTGGCAAACGACAAACTTACTGTTTCTACAGCTATAGAGAAACGCGAGGGAAGAAGTTCACGCACATCTCTTGGAGAAGAGAGTGAACCCTGCCTTTGTATTCCAGATTCTGCATATGACCTGCTGAAACGATGCCTTTGTATCAACCCCTATGAACGAATAACCGCAGGTGATGCTTTAAAACATCCATTTCTTTCATCTAAGGACCCTTGGCAGCAGTCCAAATCTGTTAGGTGACGAGGACGTTGTTTTCGGTTAAATATCGAGGGACAGCGTCTCCAAATCTGACGGCTTTAATGTTATTTATACTAGAAGAGAATGTATATAATGCAAGATTTTATTCAATACTTTGTTATTATGTAAATTATGTATATAAGATATTACCTAGTTTTGGTGGATTGTTGCTGTAATTTTTTGACAGCTGTCTACGATATTCTTGCTTACAAATATTTAGTTTCATCAAAATATTTTTGCTACTGACAGCTACTGTGGTCTTTTGTATTTGAGGGAAGTGCCAACAAATCCTGTCATTCCTTTCCTGCTGACATTTTATTCTTTTTCCCAACCTTAAATTTTTTTATTTAATATTTTCAAGTACTCGACGCTCAATCGTGCGTTCATTTGAGACCATGTAATTGTGACATCATGGTCATACTAGCATTAAACTTGATTGTCGTTGTAAATCGACGATCATCCAAGTAACCATGCTCGTGATTGACATGCGAATGACGTAATCTATGGACCGATGCTCTTCTGTCAAAACATGATTATAACTCTCGGATAAATGATTTTTATAGACTAGATACAAGCTTGTGGCGGAAAACTGTTCCTGTTTAATAAAAAATGGAGTAGAATACTGAGCATGAAGCCTTGTTGAAGTCAATCTTTTCAATAATATTTACAATATGAACTAATGATCCCTATCAAATTCAAAGAGTAGTTTTCTGGTCTTGTTTAGAGATAAGCCTTACCACTCCTTTTGCAAGGTATTGTGGTTTGGCAAAAACTCACATTTCTATGGCGACCTGAAACAGGGCAAGTGCTCACGCTGTGGGCAAAGGAAACGGTATAAAGACACCCTACAGGCGTTTATTAAAGCCTTCAACATGAACCCTGATAATTGGGAGAAGGAAGCTCAAGACATAGTGTACTGGTGCACTTTGATTCTTAAGGGTGCCGCTTAGCGTGAAACTGAGACGTCAGGAGCGGAAACCTCGTGCTGCTGATTCATCCATAGCAACTACTCTTCCATGTCGCCACTGTCAACGAACCTTTCGTGAAAGGGCCCAACAAGCCATCTGCACACCCACAATTAACCAAACCGGATTGGTGACAGGATGGTTATCGTCGAAATCAACGGACGAACACACACACATTTCTATCTTTCTAACTCGTTTGGAACCTGGTCAGCTGAAAGCTAGTTGAAGGAAATCAAGGATGCATCATAGTAACAAATAAGCATTCTTGTGTTGCCTTTTGCTCTCGTCCATTGCCCCTTGATGGAAAACAAGCAAATACTGTCGCCTATCAAAGGAACAACATAGATTTATTCAAAAGAATATTTATGTTGTCAACAGCAGTAAGGGCGTCGAAACCCGGTCTCACAACTCCAAATCCTCTTCTACTGAGCTGAACAGCTAAAAAGGACAGGCTTAAAACGGAGTGTAAACTGCTATCTCTACAAAAGTGGTTCACTCAAGAATGCATTTAATAGGCTGTCAGTTAGCTGTCTAAGACTTTAGAAGTGATATGAGCGATGCTTTAAAGGTAAGCTTAATCTGTAATCGGTGTAATTTGCAAGAAAACATATTTTAAATTGATATAATGACACTTCCGCTCATCGTACAGCACGATTCCATGCTTGTCGGATTAGATTTCTTAATGATAACAAAACCTAATATTTTACAGCCTACAAGGTACTACATATATACGGTGCAGTCATTGTTTAAATAGGAGTGGGTCCTATGCTGTAAGAATGACTTATTACTAATTTTTATCAAACGCTGTTTTGGCACGACAAAATATCGATTGTAAGTTCTCATAAATAGCATTATTAAGAGCACGTTTTATACAACATAATCTTATATATCCCAATAGTTAATGACGTAACATGATTTATGTTCAATACAGTAATGGCATTAAAATATCACCCTCCCGAAATTGCATAAATTTTTAGTATTGCTAAAAACAAAACACCCACTTTAACTAGCTTTCATGTTCATCTTCTTCTCGGAGAACATCCAGTTCTTGAGACACAAAGATATTCCTTGTTTCTTGGTCAGATCGATAACTCTTATGGCGAGATGTTGGCTTGTGCGCTAAGCTCTTTACATCGAGGAAAAGTTTGCAGTTGCTTTTCGTATCCTTCAATGGTAGTTTGCAGCTTGATGAATTACCTCGAGTAATGTCACTCATAGAATGTCTTTTTCCTCGTAAATGGAACAAGGAAGGACTCGTCAGAGATGCATCAAACAGATCTTCACTTCTCGTTGTATCTCTGTTATCCAAATTCAAAGACGACCTTCTGTTAAATCTT
Source organism: Chironex yamaguchii (assembly GCA_024741275.1). Lineage (NCBI taxonomy): Eukaryota > Metazoa > Cnidaria > Cubozoa > Chirodropida > Chirodropidae > Chironex > Chironex yamaguchii. Next base: position 18,199 of record JANTCA010011525.1, on the reverse strand, counting down.
GGTGACGTTTTAACAGCATCGTATGCCCGTTGCCATCGACTTACTGGTCCTATAGATGAGCTTTTATTTAGTACAGTTCCTTTCGTCTTGGATTCCAAACTTGCTCTATTTTGCTTCAATGTCTTATGATTTATCTCAGGGTTTTCCATTATCTTCGGTAAGAAGACGTCTTGCTTACACGCTGATTTTGATCCTTTGTTATTAATTTTGATTTCTTCATTACCTAGGGAGCCTCTTCGACACATTTCTCTCTTGTCTCGCAGTGCAAGGAGAGCAGTCTGTTCATCTGTAAATTTCTTGATTGTAGACTTATACTCCTTTTGATACCGCTCTATTGATTTCCCTAACCTTTTCTCTTGAATTGAGTTCAAAATTTCTGCAGATTGTAACGACTTCGTAATTTTGTTTTGGCGAGCTCGACTGAGCATTTTTGCAGTTGTTTCCTGTCGCACCAAACTTTTGATGTCGCTTCTTGCCAGAAAATAACTTGTAAAGAATTTCCTTTGGGAAAATTCTCTAAGACATGAAGCAGTCTTAGCGTATCAAAAAGATTTCTTGAGTTCGTAACCAACTCGCAAGTCAGTCTTACTTTACTAAAGCTTCCACTGTCGCTTCAATGACAACAAACTACAAAGCAAACCATTCTCCTCACATTTGAACCGACAAGCTGTGATTTGTAAATTTACTGCTCCGACATCTGTGACTTCCTTGTATTTTAAATTCCAATAATCGAGTAGGATTATACATTTTCATATCAGTTCTCCATGGATAGAATAAAATCCCCAAGTCTCAACACCAAAGAAAAATCCGCTTCCAGAGCAATCACAGTTTAAGCAGTATTTGTCCTCTAGATATCTGCTGTTAGAATTATGAATTTTACCTTCATGGGATATTGGTAACCGACACCTGGCAGAAGAAAAATAAGTTGGTAGTGATTGCAATTACAGTCATCCAATTTTACCTCGAAGGATTTACAGAGGAGAGTTACCTTTCCAATAGGTATGACCAACAAAACTGTATCATTTGACATTATTGCTTCCAAGTTAACTGTTATTCTCAACCGAGTTCCCCAGACATGCAGCTTAAATGTTTACTTGAAGAGACGTCAAGGAAAGGAGTGATGGAAAACCCTTAACATATCAATTCCATATATGCATACTTCCGACTGAAGACAAGTATTTCCCGTTGCAGTAGATGCATAAGAATAAAATGATTTTCTCGTGTTAATTGGGTGCATGCGGTTGACTTTTAGCTCATTTGAGGCGAAGAAACACAGTCAAAAAGTTAAATTTTAAAGTTCATGTTTTGCTAGATAATTATGACTTTAACAACTAAGTACATCAATCTCAAATTTAAGATTCACTACTTTTATTAACAGAGCGATTAAAATTCTTTTGTCTCCTTTTCTAGATTGTAAATCCTTTGAAAAACTTGCTTCTTTCCCTCTATTGTCTCAGCGACAAGTCATTTTTGACCGGGGCCTTTTAAAGTCTCATCTGATCACGAAAAGTGAAGTGGTGAATTGTAGGCTTATATTAATACAACTTACATTGCCAACAATTTCAAAGCACACATTTTGTTAACTGTAATGTTAACAGTTGCGTAATGATGATTATGGTCGTTATAACGATGAAAAAAGTCATTAAAATTATAGTAAAATGCTTTTTCGCCCTTCAAATTCGAGACTAGATGTTATCTTTTCTATAAGAAACGACAGACACATCTAGGTAGTGTTGCATACTATGAAATATTCTTTAATAAACTGAGGGTAGTATGGTTTAATGGCCATAAAATTGAACATAATTAGATTAGCTTAGACTCTACTAGCAAGATGCCTAGTTTGACAATTATATTGACCCCTATTGACAAAAAATATTAATTGCAATTTTTGATTGCAAACTTAATGACGGAATTATCATTAATCGGTACAACAATATCAGGTTTCACAATAAGTAAATCGACTTTAAATGAAGTCAACAGGCTCTTTAATGTACTTTACAGTTTTCGTGCCTCATAGCATACTTAGAGATAAGAAACGTCAAAAATACATGTTTTCAACAAAATAACAATGAACAAAATTTCTGTGAATTCAATATTGTGTACGTTGTTGAAAGAACATTGTTTTTATTTACAGTGTTACTGTTTTATCATTGTCATTATTATTGTATTGTTATTAGTATTGCTGTAATTATTGCTATTGTTATTATTGTTGTATGAGCGAGTGGCGAGTGACCGAGTAGTTAGTGGCGAGTGGTGGTTTTAACCCGCCTCGCGGCTCCTTTCACAAGTACCTGAGAACCATATGTCACGGGTCGCCCTAAGCCATGCGAGGGAAATTGGGTACAACGAAACTATTAGAAGCCATCGGATGGCTGAGCTAATACATACCACAAAACATCGTGGTTGAGATCATGGGTGTCGAGTCTTGTTCAACCAATTGTTCACACTGGTTTAGTCACTCATGTTGAAGAACTGCAAATTAGTTATGCACGCGCTAATGTGCATTATAAACAATGCTCAGATGAGTGATTGTAAATTTGTCTGTGCAGGCGTCTAAGAGTCACGGTTGCTAGCCACGTGAATAGACAGGCTTCCTCGATACCGAGTTATTATTATTAATATGATGATGATTGTTATTATTATTGCTGTTGTTGCTATTATCATTATCAGTATTATTATCAATATTATTAATGTCGTCATTATCAATGGTTCCAGCTGTTTCAAGTAAATGATCATTTTCGTTATCTTGGTCGTTTCTTTAATTTCCAACTGGACAATTCCCAACACAAAGAAATCTTAATTGATACATGTAACAGAATTTTAACAAAATTGATTCTCCTGCTCTTTATTCCGAAAATAAATTATTGTTGCATCAAAGTTATCTGTTGCTATCATGGCACTTGACAATCTGTGATCTGAATAATACTTCTGTTAAGAGTGCATTTGATTACAAATGCCAAGACAATGGCTTGAGATTTCTGCTTGTGGATCTCTTCACATTGTCATGGTTAGTAAAAATAAATTTTGATTAAATGTGATACGAGACAGAAAAATATCATGTATGCTTCTTATGAAAGTCGCAAATCAGTTATTGAAAACATCCAGAAACAAAAGGAGGATCATGTACCAGAGGAACAAATACTCTGATTCTACAAGGGTTTACTATCAAAGCTTTAATAAAGGAATGTCTTCCATGTCACCTATAAACGTGGCACAAGGCACTTGATTTACTACCCAGAAACATTTACAACGTCACATGACATTATCTAAATAACACTTTTCCCACTTTAAAGAACCTGCAGCTTTGGAGAAAGGCTGTCAGTAACCATTGTTATGCTTGCTAAAATCCACAAACATAACTGCATTCTGGATGTTCTGTACATCTAAGTGAGGGTAGATAAAACGGGTGTCATGACTCAGTTCTCAAAATAATAGCTGATTTCATTCAGTCATCAAGACAAGATCTTTCTGTTTTCTTTGACATTGAGGTCTTTTGATCACCAACACTGATTTCATGATGTCATGAGCTAAGTCTAAAACACTATCAGGATCTCATACTATGTATTCTGTAGACAAGATAGGGAATGGACTAATCCTGAACATTTAATTTGATAGTGATTGTAACAGAAGTCTGACTAATGTCATATACATTTAAAATATGCCACTTGTGAAAGTATTTGTTTGTATTTGAGTTAATAGAAGATAATAAATTTGAAGTTTAAAAACAAAATAATTAATAATAACTTATCTTATGTTAACTTGTCAAATATATCAAAGGTCTTAACTTAGAGCACAGTCTTCTGATTAATAAGCATTCAGGGGTAGCTATCAAATCATCATCCTAAATATTTAATTAAAGAAATAAGGAATGGACTGAGCTAATATTTCTGAAATTTATTAAAACTTTTTCTCTTTTGTATCCTTCATCGTGTCGTCTTTTTGTCTTTGTTTTCGTTAGTGTTGTTATTATTGAATTTTTAAAGTTCCGTTATAAATCCCGCTGTCGCTATATTTACCTGGATAAACAGTCTGAAATTATAAATGGAATTGTTTGAGAAAGATATTTTGTATTGCGAAAGGAATTTGAATATACGGTAATGGCGTTTAAAAAACTTATCACCATCATTATTATTAAAACAACATCATCCAGAAAAATTAAACATTACCATAATGACTACTTACTACAAATTTGTCATACAAGTAATGAAGAGAGAAGTACTGATGAAATTATAAGTTAGATAATTTGAACCTTGAATTTTAATAAGTTAAAAGACTATCTTATCATCTTGCGTTAAGGACTCAAGAAGTCAATAAGAAGTTACTTGTAAAGTGAGACATATACTTCATTTTAACAGAAAGTATTCTTTTAAAATGAAGTATATGAAGTTTACATTATTATTTATTAAAATATTAGCTGCATAAAATGTTTGGTGACGGAAGACTACATCTCATTCATAGAGCTTGATAATTGTTGAACATTGTAGCCAAGTCTTTATGAAATATTTTTAATTTAAAAAGTTGCATAAGTATGGGGTGTTGGCCTCCCTGTATCTGTGATGCGTAATTGTTCACAAGAAACATCTGTTGGCACAGTAACTGTACAAATTCGATGACAAATCTCCGGCTTCACTCTTCAAATCTCACTATCCCGGACATCCTTCAACGTAACACCAAATTTCATTGGAGTGGCATAATTTTATATTTACTTACGCATTTATTTAATTAGTTAGTTGCTATCCCATAACAAAACAATGACGTATTTTCTTCTGTTCTTCTAAATCGCGACTTTTTATACTTGTGCAAACAAAACACGCAAGACGTTTTGCCGCCACAACTTTTGGCGGAACAGGAACTGAAGAATTTGCAACACGTGAAGAACATGGAGGTCACTTTGATTAGTATGGCTGGACGTGGTAATGGTCCGGGTCGTAGTCAGTCTTTGAAAAACGGGAGTGCAAAATGTCCCCAAAATCTAGTTTCATTGGTTACCTCATCATTTAGTAACATTTTAGTTAAGTGTTAGGTAAATTTGCAAAGTTTTAAATGCCCACACTACGAATGATATGCGGGATAGACTCATCAAGCGTAATTGTGTGGAAATGGAAATCATTTGATAGTCATTAAGTGACAGCATAAATATATGTACAATAACCATTCTGTTAATGATATCACAAAATGTTTACCGCAATACATCATAACACATACTTACTACATCACACCAAACACATATCCCCACCTACTATTTCTCAATACAAATTCGTTGAATACACAATGCATATGTAGCTCTTTGTCTTTGCTATGAACATGGATAATCATGTTATGATTTAGCCCAATATTAGTCAAAGTGGAACGCAAATAAGTTTTAATTCAATTCAGTGCGAAGAATGTCTTCTCGCTTGAAGTGATGATCGCAGGTGCAACAAACGAAACTTTTGCCAGCACCAGAACTTCTGATATTGCCCCTTGGCTGCTAAATTATGCACTATCTCTATGGCCTGTAAAATGTTACCACTGTCATATTGGTGTTCAGCAAATGTGATGTTCACTCTCGCATCAGACCAGCCATATGTACTGAACATCATGGTCTTTGTTAGGCTAGAGGTAGTTGTTTCTTTTGTCTACCTCAGTAGTTTTCTGGCATGGGATGGCTCTCCTGATACTGAAATCCACAGACGAATTCAGGAGGCCTCGGTAGCTCTTGGAAAGTTAGAGAATAGAGTTTGATCTGACCGTGGCATCACAAACAAGACAAACATCTGCATTTACAAGACCTATGTGCTAATCACAGTCATATACTCCTTGAAGACATGGATGTTGCATCAAAAGCACATTAAATGGTTTCAATGATTTCACTAAAATGCTTAGGATGTATCGTAAATATCAGGTCCTTGTAAGAGTATGCTGCTCAAGTGTTGAGACCCTTGCAATCAGGACTCACACCAATTGGGTAGGCCATGTGGTTCGAACGGAAGATTGTAGGCTGCCAAATAAACTGCTTTATAGGGAGCTGGAAAATGGTAAGTGCCCTCATCATAAGCATAGGAAGAAGTACAAGGACTGTACATATAACTAATTGAAAGCCTTGTATATGATCATTGACATGTGGGAAGAGCTCACACTGCCGATGCAGGAGTGGCGGAAGCTCGTACATGAAAGTTGTGATGCTCTAGAGGAAGATGTGCAGTTGGAAATGCAACACTTGTGAGCATGTGCTTCTGTTAAAAGTTGGTTACGTCAACCACCTTAAGTCACACCAAAGTCCTGATCGGGTCATCTTGGTACCTACTAGGTCAGACCAAACAATCTGTGTAATATGCAGCGAAGTCTATAAGTCTACTGCTGGTTTGAAAAGACACATGACTGTTCATGCGAGTACTAGTAGGCTTAAACCTGTTTGTCACATCTGCTTCAGAGCGTGCAAAATCTACAACAGGACTGCAGAGTCATCTAAGGTGGCATGGCCGACGAAAAGGAGAGACTCAAGATGGCGGCAATCATCTGGAAAGATACATCAATCATTCTACATAAATATATATAGGAAAATATCATTTTCCAGGAAAATTATTTAGCGATGGCTTGGGTGACCACATATTAACTATAACAAAAATACATCTATCGTATTACTACTAACGGGGGACTTAGAACACCCGAAATAATTTATCCGAACGAGGGAAACGTTCGACGAATTTGCATGAATAATTTGTTTTTACTTGAGATAAGTTGTAGCAACTTAACACAAAACTATTTGTTTCTCCAAACAAGACAAAAAACTGAAACCTTCGAATGCCTTGCATAATTCAAATGTAAATTTTTTACAATTTATAAACACACAGTTTGGGTTACAAAGTCATCAATTCAGTGTACTTTGTCTTATGAGACACTCTAACGTAGCTGTGGTGTGGAAGTTTCGTCTCTATACTGGTACTGAGACGAGCTAGCTAAGGATTAAAAGTAAGAAATCTCTTGAACAAGAATTACCAAAATGGTTGCTATGAGAATTGATCTCCCTTGTTAAGGCATTTATATATATTGTAAGACTAACATTAGATAATTTAAATGTTGGATGAGAACAAAAGAAACGTTAGAGTTCAAACATATTCTTGTAAAAAGGAATTAGGAGTTTTTGCATAAGTTAGATTAAATTCTCTTCGGATTAAAATGAAAAATAGACTGCTACCTCTCTGTTTCTTAACAAACAGTTCTCAACAAGATATAAAATTGAAAACAGATTACCAATCTTTCCCTCTACAAAGACATAATGAAGTATCAAGAAGTCTAAATAATACTATGTGGCAACTAGTCTGGTAATTATTCACTGCTTCTTATGTCATATTACGTATTTCCATTTGCTACCTGACAATTAATCTTAATTTTATTGTTATGAGTTACTTAATTATTGTAATATTTGGTTCAAAGTTTAGATTTTTGACACAAATGGTGCTGTTTTATACGTATAACCTGAATCACTCACTTTTGAATTGCATAGTAACATCACAACGGGAAAAATTCAAGAGAGGGGATAATTTTATAGTACAGAATACAAGAGATACAGTAAAGTAAAGGCTGAGTGAAAAAATTTAAAGCATGAAGTAAATATATTTTCATACTCTGCTCAATAATAGGGCTTACTTCTTTCTAGGGATTAAAAATAAATTTGGGTTTGGCGGTATTTTTTATCAAACTTAGGGTATGTCATTATGAATTAATTAGAAGTACCCTTTCCTTACCCGCCAAAAGCTATCTAAAATCACTCCTATCTTACGGGCAATTATTTTGTATTTGTATATGGACTAGTTAAAATAAATGTTTGCCACGCAAATTATTACGAAACAGTGTACATTGTCACCAGTGTTCCTCCAAAATTTCACCTCAAAAATGGTACTCTTTTTCAACTTCATTCAGTTTTTGCCTACTCTCTAAAGCATGAAATACACTGTCCCGTTTTTTAGATACGATTAGTGGGATCATCCAAAAAATGGTATAGAAACGTTTGTTTACATTCACTCCAAATTAGAAGGGTTTGTTAAAAGATTTTTTTATTGCCCATTTTCCATGATCTGTTTGATTGAATCCATTTAAATAGATAGTGTATTTCAGACTTAACTAAAACAGAAATAAAATTCCCGTTTTATCAAAGAAAGGAAAAGGGTACGCAGCATCATTCTTATCTTTCCTTGTTTACATCGATTCCCCTTTAGCAGATAGAACAAACTAGGTGTATGTTTGTTAATTTTGGTTTTCCCATACTTCGACTTGTTATTTTCTGAACATGATATGCTTGTAAAAGAGTTATAAGTTAAGATTTGCTTAATCTCTTGTATCCTTGTTCATTTTCTCAGTAATTAAAACAGAAACGTCCAGTGGTTTCAGTACAGTCTTATGAATTCTACTAGTTACCAGAACCTGGTACAAATGTCATTGCACTGCATGTAAGTATGAAGTAAATGTATTATCTAAATAATCTGTATTAAATATAATTTGCATATTTATGATGTCTTGTTAATCATAAATAGTGAATTGGGAGTAAGATGAAACTTTGACAATGTACAGAGGTCCTTAAAGTAGTCAAGAATTAGCAATTAAAGTTTTTTACCTTGTAATGAAGCTACATAGTATCATTTGATTACAAAGAAAACTAAGAAAATTTGAAAATACGTCACTTGCTGTTCATTTAGTTGAAAGTTCATTGGCCTTTTTGATAATACAACATTCAAAACGGTCATTGATTTATTATGTACATACGAGCTCGTGATTTCGAAGTTATGATTGTGACCACCGTAGTGTCAAACCAGGTCTCACGCCTGCAAATCTGACATCTTTCCTGATTTCGACTTGATATAACAAAGCTAGTAAAATTAATATTAAGTAAAACTAATCAAATTATTCTCAAGAATTTATTGAGCAAAACGCATGAGATCTTATCCAACAAAATAAGACATATTTACTCTGTTACTCAAGGATAACAGCTACAAATGAATTATATATGTACAGATGTTTATATCATAGATTCTTTCTAAGAACGGATTTGTATTTTTGATTTTATTAAAAGCCTAAAACCTGAGTTCAAAGTTTGACACTACGTTACCATGGTGACCTGCCACACCTGAAACTGCAGACGTTCTGTCTCAACAACCGACATGACTTAGTTCTAAATACCATAATTTTGTCAAGGCTTTACATATGATTACGGTCATAGACATTTGCACTTTGATGTTTTTGTAACCAGGGAGGATGCTGATAAAGAGTCAGAATGGTGAAACTTGTACACGGTTACTAACCAGATATTCTGAACGACTTTGAATGACCAAGACCAATCGTGTCTGAACAAAGTGTCTTTGTTCTCTTAATCCCATTTTGTAGAACATTAGCAGAACATGTTGGTCTATGATTCATTTCTGCCTTTTGCGTTGCTTACATTGAAGACATGTTTACTCAAGGATATTTCGATGAGATGTTAACAGTAGAGCCAGTGATAATGCACTGATATGGATTATTCATGGTCCTATGGCGCAGATCTATAGTTCTGGCGGTAGGGTATAGCATATTCCCTTGCCTATGAGAAAAGAAGTATTGTTGATGCTTTTTAGTCAGTGGTATCGTGTATGTTTTTCCTGCAATAATACCCTTTACAGTAAGTGCAAACTGAAACTTTTGGCGATGGTACCAACAATGTAAGTGAAATTGAAACCCAAAATATAATGAAACTGAGATGGACACTATATTACAAAGCTAAAATATATATTGCTTGAGCATACATTTTCATTTATTATGTGTGCTGTCCTAGCATTGCAATTCGTAATCAACAGCATATCCATAGTCTTCAAAAAATCAAACAGAGAGCTTAGTCGCATGATGCAAAGTCAAATATAAAATGAAGACAGTTTTAAGGACATGCCACATTGCTAGATTAGCTGACGTCAAAAGGCAAAAGCAAGTGGTAGAAAAGGATCCAAGCGGATAAAGGTAACTCTCTTGTGGCAGGCAGAAAATACGCTTGCGAGACATGCTAAATGTTGTTATGGGTATTACCTGCTAAGGTTACGACAGGAAGAGATGAAAAAGTTTTGAAAAAACCTATGTTGGACTAAATAAGGCCAATGATGATGTTATTTTCTCTCTACATGATGTACCAATCAACATGGCATTTTTAATGTATACAAGCAAATGATAAGCAAGCTCTCCTTGCCCAAATTTGTATAGATCGTATGATGCTTGCACTTATTTGAGGCTATACCCTCCTCTGTGCCCTTGTCCTTTGTGGAATAAGTTTTAGACCTAAGTGATCTAATAACGTAAACCTTTATTTGAGATGTCGAAAAAACTATGTTTGATTTGCTATACACATTTCATCCATTAAAAATTGAACTAACGCTGCCTTTGTCTCTTCCCTTGCCAATATTTACTGAGCTCTTATCAACTGTTGTTTTCATAACAAGTTTTAAAAAATACAGATCAAAGTGATACCACGAAGCGATCCATATCTGAAGTGATATCTAAGCAAGTCAAAGTTGTTCATAACCATGTCTTCCTAAATTCAAATTTGTTTACGTCGCAATGCTTTCGTCTAACGTGATAATCACGAGTTTGCCGTTGATGACAAACCACTTGATATCAAATCAGTAGATTTAAAACAGTATTTTTTTGCACTAAAGATAGCGTTTGTGTTTTCTCGACAGTGTGAGCATACCAATCGTATGGGACAAACCAGTTTCAATAAGGTGGGAATTATTAAATTGAATTCCCTCTATTACGCAAATTGGATTGTCCAAGCGAAGCAGAGAAACAGTCGATTTGCTCTACTGAGGAAACAGTCGCTAGACAGAACACCTGAATTACTATGGCGGATAATGAAAAAGGTATGGCGAGAAACAGGAGTAGAAGTGCTGGGCCACAAGCCAAAGAAATAGAGAAACGTGTATAACCAAGGAAAGCATCAAGCTGGCTGTAAAAAATGGCAAAAGCCACAAGCAAACAACAGCTTTACAAGAAACTGAAGAAAGATGTGCAAAGATCCATAAGAAAACATGGTTGGAAAAAGAATGCAAGAAAATAGATACATATGACAGACTCCATCAGTCTAAGAAGTTCTTTGGAAAAATAAAAACTCTGCAAGGCAAGCCATTTGTCCCCAAACAGATTATCATCATTGACAAGAGGGGGAAAGCTATTACTGATCTAAAGCGGCCAAAACTTGCTTCAGAAACGTGACAATGAGCAAGACATAGAAGACTGAACTGTCACTGAAATGCAAGAGAAAGAGCCTCCTCCGCTAATATCGGAGATAGAGAATGCTTTCGGGAGTCTGAACGGTGGAAAGTGCCAGCTGAAATGACCAAATATGGAGAAAAAGAGACTACTTACTTGATGGCCAGTTGTGTGCGAAGATCTGGAATACAGGCAGTTGGCCTGCAAAGCCTGTACAATGATCCACAAGACCGAAGGAGATGGAAAGAGGAGGTGACCAGAGGATCCAAGACAGCGAGTATTAGGCATGATGAGGCTGGCTGAGGAGATTTATTTCATTAAGCACCTCTCGAATTAATGTATAAAATCTATACGGGTTTCCCCTCCATGTTACCTCTGTTAGAAGCTGGAAACTACCCCCGAGGCTATTTGAAGAAAAATTTTAATACAACAATGCTTACGTCAAAGTCTTTGCTATCAAAAGAAGCCTGTCATTTTGCTGTTTGGAATTAAAATGTCAAAACGAGACTATGAGGGATAGTTGCAGCAACAACAGCAGAAATATCTGTGACCAGGGCAAAGGTCACAACATACTTGAATGTTTGTTCGAATACATAATAATCTTAAATATAGTGGTGACATGCAGCACTTGTGATTATAGGTAAGTTATGAAAAACCATTTTTACAGAAAAAGCTCCGTGTTAGTCGTTAAGGAACATATTTAGCACGAGAAACACAACCGGTTTAAGAAGACGTGGACATAATACTGATGTAGTCGGGGCAACTTTATTTAGATAAAAAATCAAACGGCGAACTTGTACTTTAGTTGTTCTCCAAATTTTGATTGTTGTGCCGTATATTATATGGCGAACTTAAAAGGAACAGAGGCCCTTCTGCAACATCATGACTGGTATATGCCGGGAGAGTTGATGATCAGAGCAAGGGCCTTTACTGATAGTGTTTTCGTTGTTACGAGTAGCAGTGTGTCTAGCAAGCAGTAATACATCATCAAATACGTGCAACTGATACGTTGATAATTGCTACGTACATGTTGCTGTTTAAGTAAGTGTTTTGTGCTGTCAAGCGCTGATAACCAGTCTACTATTTTTACGAGCTAGTATTGGTTTGCTATACATTATACTGACGCAGTGCATAGGTTCTGTTTCGATGGAAGAAAACAGGGGTGTTTTAGGATTCTGTTAAAAACTGTGCATACACCGGTAGAAAGTGTGCATGTGCATTCTCTGAAGTTCTTCAGTTTATAGCTGTCAGAAGCAACCATATCCCCATAACCATGAAGGAGAATGTAAAAACTATATATAGATATATGCTAAAGTATATGACCAAAGCATTCAACTTCATTTTGTTCATTGATCCTTGTTATACAATTCAAAAAACTTTGACCTCGAGGATAGAAGCCGATCTAACACCTTACTTCCTTCAAAATGTTTTTTAAAGTTCATGTCTAATTTTGTCAGGAAAAAGCTCCTGTCATTCCACCATGTGCAGTTAGGCACCTTGTATGTGGAAGAACACGGTGGAAGTTATTTATTCCCTTTAATAGGAAGCAGTTGGGTTTATTGAAAGCAAGCTCAGACTCAAGGGGAATGTTATTGTGGGACAACTACCTGCATTTAAAAGTATGTTATTTTGAAGGATTTAAAGCCAAATGTAGCTAATGGAACATGGAACATTTAGCTGCAATAGTAACATTCACCATATCAAAGGCTGGGCATGAGTACTTTATCCCAGGGTCCCAGCTTTATCTTTTTTTCTCTATTTTCTGTCTGTGTATAGGTCACATAATACAATCAACTTAATTTCAGGTTTTATAACTTCCTGTTTTCTGTTAAATTTTGAAGTATCAGTCTATCAAAATGGTTTATTTTAGTTGCTGATTACTTTGGGGTTTTTTTTAAGTTTTAAGTTTGTTTTCATTTTGAGTGATTCAACTGCATGCAAGTTTTGATTCATCACAAACATTCATGTGTTTAGCATCAAAATTATACTTTCAATCTACACTTGATTGCTAAATCAAAATTACATTGTCATTTTGTACCTCAAGTGTATCTCACTCCACTTATTTGGATAACTTGCAGGTTAGGTAATAAGACAACGTATCTGATAATTTGGATGAAAAAGGTATTAAGATATTTATCCAATGGTACACTTTGAACTACTACAGCATAGGTGAAGTGACCAGAAAATGTGTTAAAGACGATTAAATTGTTTGCCGGCATAACTTCACACATTATTACAAGGTTTTCCGGAAGACACACTTCTGGCTTTGGGCTAGCTAATCACCATTCATAAAAGACAGATGCCAGTTTTGAATGGTCATCATTAAAGTCACAAGCACTTATTCTTATGCTGTTTGTAATATAAGAGCAAAGCATGAAAAAATGTTAAAACAAGTGCAGATTCTTTTTTAGATTTATTTTGCACTCGACTGGTCCAGACTCAGGGAAGTACATTGTCTCATCCTCATAGTATTAACCTGACAATCCACTAACATTTACAGTGCATTCATTTACATAATCATTTGCCATTTATCAATGAGATATTTTCAATAGTTTTTTATTTTTGACTACAGATTAAAACAGATCTCATAAGGATCCCCAAAGTCAATTGATATCAATTCTCTGTATTTATGACTTTGGTAATTTAGTGAAGTATTTGAAGTCAGAAGGACTCAACTATATTGGAGAAATACCAGGACAAATCTTTGGATGCTTGGAATTGCAAGATATTGTAACTTGACATTATCTGGAAGCAATAGATGCATGCACTTTCAAAGTATCAAAATGCTTTCAGAAACATCTAGTAGTAATAATGATCCTACAAGTACTCATCTATGCCCCTTGGATTATAAGAGTGTTCATTCAAGTAACATAGCAGAGGTTCATGACATACCTATGCATGTGATCATTAGACCAATACCCTCCATATTAGATGAAAATAAAGTTGCATCTTTAATGAAAACTATCAAGGTAAATTGATATATACCACTGTTAGATAATTTAACCATAATATATTGATTATCTTTGGTACAAGGATGATCTGCTTTTTAGGTTATATGATAAAAATGTTAACCTTAAAGTGAACTTTGTTTGAGTTGCATGTTTATAAAATGGGACCATATGTTTAGTTTTATTAGGTTATATGGATTTTAATTTTAACCGAATCATCCCCTTGTCACCATTTATAGGACAGGTCCAATTTTAAGCTTTCCTGGTACCTTGAATTTGTTTACAGTTGTACTTGAATCTTTACAAACATTAGCCTCTTTTTTTATACCTGCCCGTTGCCAGGTGTTGTTTTTTATGAATTTATGATTGAGCTAAAGATGATGTGTGACCAGTGTAGGCATTCAGTGTTACACAAATGTCTACTATAATCATCAAGAGGTTAAGGTTTCTGGATGAGGCCTGTTAAATATTATCTGTTTTATCTAACCAATCTAACCCTTTGTTAGGATGTCTGAGTGCCAGCGAAAACATCTGTTGTATACACCTCTTGCAAGTTCTGAGTCTGCTAAATCTATTTATCATTCATTATTTCAAGGACCCCAAGACTAGAGATACTGTTCCTCCTATAGATGTGCTTTGGATCAAAGGAAGACAAGGTGGTGACTATTACTACTCTTTTGGTGGTTGTCACCGTTATGCTGCTTACAAGAATCTGGCACTTCCATCTGTTCCAGGAAAACTTATACCAGGAACAATAACAGACCTTAAAGTTTATTTAGGATCTTCTGTTCCTGATCTGCTGTGATTATGTAATCTGTCTTGTATCCAGATTATTAAAAATTGCAGTTTTTGTTACTTTGTTGCCAAATATTCTTGATGCAAAGTATAAAGAAATCTATGCTGATGTATAGGTTAAACATTGCGGAACTTTTGAGTTTTGGTAAATTTGTGTGAGTAATTTTGAAGTCAACAGTCGAAAGAACAAAACCATTTTATTGATCAGCATCTTAATTGTTACATAGGTTGCTTTTGTATTTTCTCATGTTAAACTGTTTATGTATCTGGTAGCAAATTGTCTCTAAGGCTTATTGGAATTACCTACTACACATAAATATAAAAGTAAATTGAAGTAATTTTTATAGTGTAGATATAAACTTATACTTTGTGGGTTATTATGTGTTTTTTCTCTCGCGTATGTTTGCTCATTTTTTTTGTCAGTTTCTTGTCACTTGTCATGTTACATTGGAATTTTTATTCATGTATAACTGATTCTCATTTTCCTCATTTCAGTTTCCTTTCTTGTTTATATTGGTTAGTTATGCTACATGTTTCCTATAAATAGGTTACCATATACATGTACTTTCCTTCCTGAAGTTTCATACTCTGAGGAGTGTCAGACGAAAAAAGCTTTTAAGTATGATTTTGATGCAATGTCGCAAATTTTCAAGCCGATTTTCAAGATTTGTACCACAGGAAGATTGTTCAATTGGAGTATCCCACAAAAAGACTGCTTGGTTGGGTACACGATGACCTGGGTGCCAGGGCTGGTTTCTGAAGGGTCCCGGCTGGGAAAACGTTTCAGACCATGTCCTTGAGCCATACCCTTGCATGGAAATGCCCCGCCATACAATTTTTAGATGAAAATGCCCTTTTAAATCTCACCAATTCAATCAAGATTCTTACAAAAAATAGTTAAGTAATGATTTTTAAGATAACAAATCAATAACATATCAAGGCTAACTTCATGCTTTATTTCTTTTGGGCCCCTCAAGGCCCCAGGACCCCAGGTAGCTGCCTTGGCTAGCTATGACACTGGTTGGGTATAACCGAAGATATGACAAATTGCCAGAAACTAGTAATTAGAAAATATGTGCTCGTTATGTAGGTGCATGTTTCTATGAAACTCATAATATTACTTGCTTGTGCACTTAAGTGATGTTATCTTTGCAAGTTTTGGATTCATTGCTTTCAAATTTATCAGTTATGGAATAAAGATGAAAGTCTTTTATGGTTTCGGAGGTGAAAAAACTGCAGAAGAAGAGAATTATCACATTATACTGCCTGCTTTGGGATAATTGTAAGAGGGACGTGGAACTTGCATTTACCACGGAAAATTTTGTTATGAAAGGGAGAGTACCTTTTCGACTCACCGGTGAGTCCTTTAGTAGCAAAATGGAATTCAAGTTGAATGCAAACTCTAAACGAATCTGGAATAAGTGACACATGTTCCAAATTAAGGACCACGCTTTTCTATGTATAGCAACATTACGGAAGACTGGAGAGGACTGCATTGGTAGGAGCGATACTTCCCGTCTGTCAGTGTTTTCGAAGAATAAAATTCTGCCTTCAAAGGGAGTAAAGTTTGATAGGATTTTGTTGCATATTCTCATAAAATCAGTGGTTAGGAAAATTGCTTCGGGCAGCGTGTGAAGAAGATAAAGAACTATCAGAAATATCATGTTAGAAATATCACATTAGAAATATAGTAAAATCGAAAGAAACAAGTCGTTAGTACTGAAAATACGCGCGAAAGAACAGACGCAGTAAAATGTGTCCAAGTAATTACGTAAGTTCTCTAAGGAAACGATGTATGACCGTAATTCTTGGAAGCTTTATTGGTCAGGACAGTACAAAACATAACTAGTTAACACTATACTTTCAGAAGTCCAAAACACATTTAATCAATTCGAACTTATACGTATTTAGAAGTAGTTCTTGCAATTTTAACATTAGAATTTATATCCTGTTGGTCAACCCGTGGAAAACTAAACCAGTCCGGTTGAGAACATATTTTCCCGTTTTACATTTTTACTATAACTAGGAAATGAGCGCAGTATGGACAGTTAAAAGTACTTACGAATATCAGCAGTAGACCATAGGCAGGAAGACATCACGACTAACTCTAACATTTGTGATGGCGAAATGAAAGTCCGAAAATCCAAGTACCATAGTAATTTCGACTGAAAAAACGGTGCCTTAAAGTGACCCAAGGGATATGTGCCAAGTGCCACTTGTTAAACGTTAATGCATGGAAAGCGTCCATGTGGACTAAAACTCATGATTTGTACTTTCAAATTGAAAGCGTGATCCGTGAGATTTTACTTTAACATGGTTTCAAAAGTGAATTGCAGTGGGCAACAAAATAGAAGAGACAATTATGCCAATGCCGACGTAAATGCACGAAGCAAGGATTGGAGCTATGTAGCTTAACAGCGTAAAAAGGTCATGAGAAGTTTATGTTGGAGAGAGCGAAGGGGAGAAAATTAATCAGAAAATTACTTTAACAGGCATTATTTATTTATTTAATTAATTAATAAATAATATATTGTAAGATATTATAAATAAATTATAATATTGTACAATTTTGATAGGAGGAAATGTAGTTCTCAAATCTTATCGCAAGAAAATTAATGGGAACAAAAAACCTTGGTGGAAAGGGAGAATAAATAAATCGATTAAAGAAATACGTAAACACCTTAATATACTGAGCAGAGAGAAACTGGGTGATTTGAAGAGAACTACAAAATCAACAGATTCCAGCAAGAGCAAAGACACGTTTACCAATAATTAGGTGGAGAGGTAAGAAGCAGTGAAAAGCCTGATTTCAATGAGAGTAAACAATTTTGAAGTAACATTTTGGATAACAAAGTGGATCGTAAATGAGATGCTGAATGATTGAGAGGAATACGTGCAGGTAAAGTCAGCGGGAAACAAGGTGATATTAGAATTACGACCAAGATTGCAATCCAGTAAACAAGGATTTCAAATTGGAAATGCCCTAGACCTGATGGGGCACAAAGGTATTGATTGAAAAATTTCACGGTTTGACATGAAAGAATAACAGATCAATTGAATGAAATAATTAACAACAGGGTTGAGATTCCCAGATAGATGACCACCATTAAGACTGTTCTATGCAAGAAAGATCCTTGCAAAGGAAATGGAGTAATAATAATAGTAATAATAATAATAAAATAATAATAATAATAATAGTAATAATAATAATAATAATAATAATAATAATAATAATAATAATAATAATAATA
>JANTCA010011514.1:0-17090 GCA_024741275.1 Chironex yamaguchii | reverse complement strand
ACATTGTCAGGCTACTTGAAATGGTCGACCAAAATACCTTTATCTCTTATTAATGTGTAATGGTTTGTGAAAGCAGTGATCATTGTGATGTTGGCCAAAATCATCATAATCATCCCAATCAGGAGTAATCATCATCGATCGTTATCATTAACATCGTCATAAATAATTATTAGATAATCAATAATCGTCACCATTATCAACCATAGTCGTCACCGTAATCATCAATCATCTTTATCATCGTCAATCATCGCCATCATCATATTTCGACGGCAATCTAGATCGACTTTAGCACATCATCTGTCAGGTTAGGTTTATTTCTTAAACTTGAGGCTGACGGCATGTGCTTTTCAGAGGATGATTGGGGAGTTGGGGGCGGGGGGGATACCTTTTC
The DNA here is from genome assembly GCA_024741275.1 of Chironex yamaguchii. NCBI lineage: Eukaryota > Metazoa > Cnidaria > Cubozoa > Chirodropida > Chirodropidae > Chironex > Chironex yamaguchii. Next base: position 16,699 of record JANTCA010011514.1, on the reverse strand, counting down.
TACTCTTCAGGAGTGACATGCAAGTTGCATCCTCGGAGTAGTGCTTTAAGAATTTTTGAAACGCTTGAAAGACAAATATTCTTTTATTGTCAGTATCACTTTGAATGGCATGTAGCCTAATAAACGCTGTTATCATAACGTGATTTTCTTTGAAATTCTAACTGTCTTACGTTTAACATGTTCATCATCTCCACGAAACGCACAGATGGGCTTCCTGATCTCGTTATCTCTAGAGCTCCATCTGTTCACTCTGCCTAGCTCCTGTGTCATTTCATGAGTTGTGCACATTAGTGTAGTTCGTTGTAAGCTTTCACCATTGCGAACCCTTGGTCATCGATATTTATGATGGCTTTGTCCCTGTAATCCCCGGATCGCATGTAAGACATTTCGAGCCAAATGCCCGGCAAATAAAGCTTGCTCTCTGTCAAACCCGATTAGCTGACTCACATTTTAAAATTTTGCTGATTAGTATCAATTCTGTCTGTGTGCATGTAGGAGACAATGGCACTTCAAGAAGTCGAATCATTTAGTTGATTTTCGATGACTTCCTTTCATTACCCCCAAAACTTTTACCCATAGGATGCAACTCGGAAAACATGTGTCAAAAGTACACGAGAAATGTTTTCAATAAAATTTAGGTATATTTCCAGGTAATCTTTGAAGAGATACTGCATTCGTAGCTTTGTTAGCTCTTGTTTTGATTCCTGTTAAACCAGTGTTTGTGATAATGTCTCCGAAGCAGCTTTTTACTGTGTTTATCAGTAGCAGCAGCTGTCATGTGGGTTCCTACTTAGGGCCAGCTGCAGCGTTTTGCTCCGACCAGTACCCAGTTCTCTAACACTTTTTTGGTGATCCGAACTGACTAAAGTCTCCAGATTTGCCCAGCTAATCTGACTTTCTACGTGGCCTCTGGTAGAAGTATGCACATAGAAAGCGGTTTGGTTTGGATGCCTTAGAGCGTAATTTATGCCAGATAATTAGACAGGATAAGTATTTTCTTTTACCGGAAATTGAGGTTTGCAGAAAGGCAAGTTGCTTCGGTGCTGCTTCCGTAATTAGGTAAAGGGGCGAATTGTCCCACGTCATGGGCCTTAAAGGGACCCTTGACAACTTTTAGTGGAACAGAAGTTGGGAAACATATGTCACCCTTTGGAAAATTACTCAAGATATATTGCGTGTAACAGAATGGGAACACATGGGGACCGAACGCCGAACCCACGCATTTTTTCACGACATTGAGTCGAGGAGCAACAAATGTGAGCAGTAAACTGAACTTATTTTTGACCTGTCTAATTCACGGGCAATGACAGCTAGTTCTTTTATAGATAGTGAAGTGGAGACTGTTGGTTTTTCATTTATCTTACCTCAGTTGCGATGTGGCTTTACCAGGCGGTACCTGTTGTTCCTCCGAGACATTGTATCGGTGTTATCTGACTATGGTGTTCCAACTCTCAACCCCTCTTAAAACCGTTCCCGTGATTACTACCGGCTAACTTTATATTCTTGGCTACGTATCTTCCGATATTTCGTCACTGAGAAGGTAGCTTGTTATAGGTGAAAGACATGGTGGAACGTAATAGAGAAAGTTCAAATTGCCACCCTTGAGTGATAGCAGCAATGTGGTGTGGCTCGTCCCTTGTACAGCTTACTGCGATGTATACTTATTTATCCAGGCGTTATTTTAGAGGTCATTTTTGTCCAAATCCATTTTCGTCCAGCTTAATGCTTATTTTGGTTCAATAAAAATCCATGTAACTTGCCCTGGAAATTTTGTTTCTCCACCTGGCCACTAAATGCATCAGCCAGATCAATCAGCTGGCCGTAAGACACCCATTTTCTGATGCGTTTCTACCTGAGATGGCTTTTTATCGGAAGTAGCAACGTAATATCCCGATGTGATTTTGTGGTAACACTCTGGAAACTTACTATGTTTTTACGGTTTTGGTTCAAATGTTTTTTATCTTCTTCGCGACAAACATTTTGTCCTTATTTATAGGAATTTTCGGCTTATCGTCTCAAATCAATTTCAATTTGTAAGGATAAACGAGGATGCACTGTGCTGCCTCCTCGCAGTAAAGAGGAAGCGCCCTGACATCCGGTCCTTCAATCCGTATTAGGAATGCCGGTTGAAACAGATTAGAGCAATTGGCTTCAATTGGGAGATTAGTATCCTGATTGCGCCTAATACTTACAAAATTGTTTCTATGGAACCTTTGATGGATCGATGGATGAGGGTGCTTGAATGTGATCCACCGGTACGAGAATGACGGGCATCATGCTCATCCAAGGGAACAGCGATACATGATGTAAGGATTTCAGTGCTTTGTAGCTGCCTTGCTTGGTTATATCACGTCGTTGTACCTTTTGCATTTGGCTGAATTTTTTTTCGGATTTTAAAGTCTTTTTTTCTCTGATTTGTAGTGAACAGCATACGTTACTTTATGGCGGAGCCACTCTGTATAGAGGAAAAGAAGGTGAATATGAATTGTATAATATTATTGAAATTGCCTTCATCAACCTTTTGTGTCGTGATCGCACATCAGTTTGAGTTTTGCTTTCGAGTCTGACGATTGCAAGTTCGAACCCGGCCGACTGCCACTTAGTGCCGCTATTGTAGTAATGCTCCACTCTTGACAAGTATATCAGAGCACTTGTGTCTGTTGAGGTACTACACTAATTTCGGAGCGTGACGGGTGTTTGCAGCCGAGGTAAAACAGCCAGACGCAGCAGAGGCAAAACTGGTAAAACAATACCCTCGAGTAAAGTTATTTGAAGATAAAGTCAAAATTAATGTAATGGCTTTAAAATTTAGTGATAAAATTGAGTAGCCAATAATGCTTCAGGACGTTGAGGTTGCATCCTTTTCCGGTACTATAAATTCGGCGGGAGGATAAGGCTAGTTTTTTGTTGTTGTGATGCAATAGGAATGAGACTTACATCGGAAATCGATCAACAAATACTTTAGAATTACTCATGACCCCTTGAGCGCATTATCTGAGTAGCTTGGTTCATAAGCATCTGGTGGTGTAGGCTTAGGGCTAGCCCATATAAATTATCTGGCTCGCTCAGGTGTGATCCATATTTCACTGGCGTTTAAATAAAACAATTTACATTCCACTCGGGAGGGATAGCCTCTTCTTCGCGTTTTAAAAACGAGATTCTTCTGTGTTTTTCGTTGAGATCGAATTGTCAATTCTTGTCGATTTATCGATAAAAAAAGGTTTGGTGCCCGGAACTGTTTGCACGTGCGTGTACCAGTAATTTCCAAACCAACTGATTGCGTTTACATGGATAATGCCCACCTGACGCGGATCCTACCTATGTTTCTCACGGATCTCTACCATGTGGACTGGCCCACCGTTCATGTAAACCCAAAAATAAATTTGTATAGTATCATTAGGAACACGCAGATCTCACCTCAATGAGCCAGCTTACTTAGGTGGGCTAGCCCTCCTCATGTAAACAGCCCCTGATACAGCTAAACAGGCCCATATTTATACCTCGACCAATTGTACTGTCGTAGAAAGTTTCTTACCAGTCATGTGATTGTTATTAATGTGAAGTCGCTGTTTCACGTAATACGGGCTTACTGGGTAGGTAAAAATATTGCAAACATTTCGACATCTTGCATTTTCCACTGTGATCACTTACGCCTAGAAAACAGAGGAATGGGGTAACTTTTTTGCTTTCCACGTTGGGAGCACCGTTAAACCTAGGATTCACAAATCAAGGGTCTATAAAAATTAGAAGCAAACCCAGTAATCGTGCGGCTTAATTAACGCACTCTAGCAATGTAGAGTGCAAGACTCTTTGGGATCCTATCGGATCGGAGAATGGGGGTGTGGTTCAGTGAAGAGTGCAGCGAGCCCTTGCCAACAAATCTGATTCATTGACGACAAACGATTCCGAACTTTTAGATAAATGGATGTTTTTTCATTTGTAGGGTTTCAAATCCCGAGTTATTGTGTTTGTCCTGTCTTTGTACGGAAGTTGTTTTTTATTGTTAACTCATTTAAATGCCTTTTTTTCTTCACAGGTGGCATATTGTCGTTAAAATGTTTTAGCACATTGCCATGTGGTGGATTGGGAGTAAGTTCCCATTTTATTTGAATAATTTTTCCTTCATCTGAAGAACGCTTTTTTGACTCCCTCTAGCGTACAACGTAACTGGCTAAGCTTTAGCAAGTTTGAGTGTAATGAGATCGAATGCGATCACTGAATACGACCCTTTTTGAAATATTCTCGCTTTTGAACGTAGTTGATTCCCATCGTAGAGTTAGAGAATTTACTAGGAAGTGAGCTCTTTATGACAGTGGTATCCGGTTACCATCTTTCACCACGGGTACTTTGTTTGTGGGTGCTTTAATAGGGCGGCAAAGTTACCAATTTTATATTTTAGTACTTATATACTAGCGTTGTATATTTTGTTTCACATACAGTACCATATTTTGCATCATGTTTTCATGTTAGTAACAACAATTTTCTGGGTTTTGCCGTAAGGTTGACGCTGACACAATTTGGAATGAAACGCATAGTGCAAATGCTGCCAGGATGGTATGTAATATATTTCTTCAACAAGTTCATTTCTGTCAATACACATGTGTCATAATCTGTTACGTCACATTTTCTCACGGGGGACTCAAGAAGTACTCATTCGTTCATTGTTTGGGAGGAGAAACTGGTTAAGAATTAGCTCATAGGCTACTGAGGGTAAACATTTTGAGGGAAAATTGCCGTTACACATTGCATTGATATTTGAACGTCGATACTTGCCACCATCGCCTGAAATTTTTTGTGATGTGTAGATTTATGGACTTAACTTGTGATATGGTTGTCTGTCAGCTGCACGACAATTCGTAATTTCTACTCGCTGGAATTAAAAAGTTTTAATCATAGTATTTTCTGCACGTCCCCATTCTTGCACTCAATTTCTTTTAACGTACGACCGCGCAAACAACTAACACTTTTTAGCCTAATTTGGTCAAATGCTTGGCTTTCAAAATTGTCACCGTGTAAAATCCTATCGCATTCGTGCAAACGACATGGTTTTTCACTCGAGTTTTTATTTGGACAAAATCTAGCGGTTTCCAGACGTTTGGCCGCCCTGAGGGAATTTGTTGAGGGAAGTTTAGTCTTTGATCTAAAATACTGAGCAGAGAGGGTTATATTACTTTTTGTTTGTAGTACTGAGGCTATTCGAGTCATGTCGTCGACTTCGTCCAGAATGCGTACGCGCATTGACTATTTAATTCGAGTGTCGACACGAGTGGGGGTGAGTCTGCCTACGTCGTGGCTAGGTACGTTTCCAATGGTCGAAATGAGATTAAACTACTTTTCTTCAGACTAGAGTGCAGTTGGATTGGTGAATTTGATAACAAGATGCCCAACACAAAATCAGAATTACCGTTAGTTTATGTTTATCATTAACACACACCCCAACACCACCACACAACACCACCACACGCACGCGCACACACGCACGCGCGCGCGCACACACACATACACGCACACACACACACCAATTTTTGCTTCCGTTGGTTGAGTGATTGAAGGAAGGCAGATAGTTCGATTTTATCATCACAGCTGATAACTTTGTAGATTGCCTAGCGTTGGAATCGTGTCACTAAAATTGAACAGGATTATAAGTGCCAAACCATCTTATACGATAAGGTCATCCATTTCAAATATAACTAGTGATACTGGTGTTTGGCCTCCGTGGGTGGTTGAAGTCATTTTAGATCAAGAATCCTTCCCCTTCATCCAAATATTCACAGACAACCATAGTGATTATTTAACTACACTGAATATGCAAAAAAAGAATTTCTGAAAGAATTAAAACAATGGCATTTTTCTTTGTTCTTTAAAGCAATCAGTGCTGAGATAGATTCCCCGGAACGGAACCGCGTTTTCTGCAGATCAGACGGACTTGCAAGGATCATCAGTATGAAATTAAATGAACGCATGTCGCTTGAGGCTAGATACTAAATTCGTCATCGTCAGGCACCACTGACTTTTGTCATTTGGGGCCATTTTCATTTAACACGGAGTTCACAAATCGAATGCTAGTGGGTACAAATTACTCGCTAAAACTCTTGAACACTTTGTGTAACCAGTGACTCAGCAGCCTTCACGTATCTTGGATAAAATGGTAATCGACAGTTTCAGCTAAAATCTGCAGAAATCGGAACTATATTGCTTATTGAAGAAAATCGTTAATATATGAATCCCCATTTAAAGAAGTTGAAAATATTTAGTGGAGAAGAATTAGTCATAATATCCACTAATACATGTCATGTTTTTGAAATTACAAGCAAGTGGCAAGAATAAAAACTAACAGAAAAGTGGAGAGTGGAATAAGGAATGAGTTGTAATATACGACTTTGTACAGCTATACCTAAAGCTCGGACATCGGGGACGAACATTCCATTGCCCGCTTCTACCTGTTTGAGGTCCCGTCCTCATTTATCGGGATATTTTTCAAAACACAGCTTTTTTTTTATCCGTTGGATCTGTTGTCTATGTTTGCGTGCTCAAGAACAGGTTCATGCACCAAGAAGACTCAACCACTAAAACCCCGTCCACATGTATCCGCGAATATGGCGTTCTCAGAAAGTTCCACCTCAGAGAACGTTTTCAAAAAGTTACGTTTTCGGTGACCGAAAACGCCGGGTACGTGTGGATGGAAGCTGAAAACGGATTTTAAAAAAGTGGCGTTTTGAAAAATATCCGGATATGTGAGGTCGGAGTTTTAGTGTTCGAGCCTTCTTGGTGCATGAACCTGTTCTTGAGCACGCAAACATCGACAAGAGATGAAATTCGCAAATACGAATGCTCCCATTCGATCTTTTGACAGTTCGTGTACGAACGCAAAACATAATTTTTGAATGAAATTTGGGTGGCAGGTAGCTATTGTCCCCTTGCCTCTAGACTAAAAGATCCGTTGCTATTATCACGAAGCTTAGTGTGTCAACTAACTCTCTTTAAACTGTTTAAGTAGCCAAAGCTTATTGTAAGCAAGGAGCTCTTAATGTTCATTAGCTCGCCTGAACACGAATGCAAGGAAAGAAAAATGTGAACGCAAAACCCGTTGTTTCAGATAAACGAAGAGATTTTATCGGATCACAGACCACTGTGTGACAGCATTTGACCCTTAGGCTTTCATTAAGCTGGAATACGTGATACTACGCTCATCTTTTGCATTGTAACTTGGGATATACTATTAGAATGTCAGCTCGTGGGTGTGTATCTGCTATCTGTTCTCCGAAAACAACCGTTGTAAACCAGAAACAATTTTTGAACAGATTCGCTAACAGTGAAAAATAAGTAACGTGAAGTTCTCCCATTCATTCCAGGTCAGGTTAACGTTGTTATTGTATTGTATTCAAACTTTTCACTTTAAACAAAGCACCAATCAGCGGGCTTTCTCACGACCATTGATGTTATTCCTTAGACGATGTCGTTCTTTGACTTCCTTTCATTCCCATGTAGGCTGTCGGATCAGTTATTGAACTGACGTCACGTGTTGTCGTCGGAGAGCTTAAGGTAAGGTCATCTTCGTTGTTATGAAACGTTGCCCTCGGTTAGGGGTCACCGTCAATTTGTTTAGTTACTGACGTCGGACACGTGCATAGAAATCTGACATTGACGTCAATCATCAGATACCACACTCTTAATGTGTATTGTCGTTGCTCGACAGTAGTAAGGGTTTGATATTCTGGTGTGCCGTTAGTGGCTGCACAAGGGCAGCCAAATAAAATCCGACAACGTACCCATATAAATTTGAGATGGCTCAGGCATAGAGCATACGTTGCATTTTGACATGTATCGTATACAATTAGCGAATTACACACGTGAAATGCGACGTTTGATTTGAATTATCTGCATGTGATGAATTATAGTCGAATAAAACTTTTATTTGACATACCCAGTCGCATTATGCGACATTGATACGACTTCAGATCAACCGTCGTTTTTCACACGTGTCGAACAAAATGCATAAATTAATTACAAGTAGATCTTAAGAATGAGCGTGTGTACTATTCCTTACCTTCAGTTCAGTTCATATGTAATTTAAATTCTCTACATACAATTTATTATTCTAAAAGTACAAAGAAACAATTTCCTACAATAATGTTGATACAGAAAAATTAATACAATATTACAAGGAAATTAACCCAATGTGTAAGAATATGAGGAATTAATAAACTGTATGCAGGGAATTACTTAAAGGAGGAGCTCTCCCAATAGGTAAACTAATCGAGGAGAGAGCCCCCCCCCCCCTACTCTAAGATATTAGGTAAATTTATTTGAATTTAAATAAATACCTTATGCGTGCAAAAGTCGGTTTCCTTTGCAACTCTTGTTTCTAGGGTTTCTTTGGTTACTTGGTCTTGACCAAGCCTCCATTCTTTGCGTCCTTGTCAAACGATTGTATTTTATTTTAAGACCTATTAAGTGCAACGTTTAGTTTAAGTCTCATTTAAAGTCGCATGGATGTCGAACATATTGCTATTCTATTCGACCTTTATAAACGACGTTTGATCCAGATCTAAATCGTGATCGTAACATATGTATAAAATACAGTTGACATTTGATAACTCGAACTCTCAAGGGAAATCGAAATTTGTTCGTGTTATCAAATGTTTAAGGTATGTTATGTCCAAAGTGAATGGAGAACAAATGTTTGTGTTAGAAAAACGGCGGTAAGGTGATATTAGCACTGACTTACTCTCTAAAAAAATGAGCATTCACAGTTTCATAGTTTTTATGACTAAGTATTGAAATAATTGTCTATGGTTGTTTACCAACGAAATCCCCTTTTCGATTTTTTGTTTTAAAGTTTCTGAAAATTTTTCGGCAGTAGGGAAACAAAAAAGTGTTGAAGGGAAACAAAAAGTGTTGGAATTAGCGAATGTTCGAGTTATCGGGCAGTCGTGTTATTAGGCAATAATTCTTTAGGCACACTATATGTAAAACGAGGGGAATTAAATATTCGCTCTAGGTAGTGAATGTTCCAGATATCGTGCAGTCGAGTTATTAGGCAGTAATTCTTTAGGCACACTGTAAGTAAAACGAGGGGAATTGAATATTCGCCCTAAGTAGCGAATATTTCAGATATCGGACAGTCCAGTTATTAAGCACTAATTCTTTAGGCACACTATATGTAGAACGAGGGGAATTAAATATTCGCTCTAGGTAGCGAATGTTCCGGATATCGGGCAGTCGAGTTATTAGGCAGTAATTCTTTAGGCACACTATATGTAAAACGAGGGGAATTAAATATTCGCTCTAGGTAGCGAATGTTCCGGATATCGGGCAGTGCAGTTATTAAGCACTAATTCTGTAGGCACACTATATGTAAAACGAGGGGAATTAAATATTCGCTCTAGGTAGCGAATGTTCCAGATATCGGGCAGTCGAGTTATTAGGCAGTAATTCTTTAGGCACACTATATGTAAAACGAGGGGAATTGAATATTCGCTCTAGGTAGTGAATGTTCGAGATATCTGGCAGTCGAGTTATTAGGCAGTAATTCTTTAGGCACACTATATGTAAAACGAGGGGAATTAAATATTCGCTCTAGGTAGTGAATGTTCCAGATATCGGGCAGTCGAGTTATTAGGCAGTAATTCTTTAGGCACACTGTAAGTAAAACGAGGGGAATTGAATATTCGCCCTAGGTAGCCAATGTTCCAGATATCGTGCAGTCGAGTTATTAGTCAGTAATTCTTTAGGCACACTATATGTAAAACGAGGGGAATTAAATATTCGCTCTAGGTAGTGAATGTTCCAGATATCGTGCAGTCGAGTTATTAGGCAGTAATTCTTTAGGCACACTGTAAGTAAAACGTGGGGAATTGAATTTTCGCTCTATGTAGCAAATGTTCCGGATATCGGGCAGTCGAGTTATTAGGCAGTAATTCTTTAGGCACACTGTATGTAAAACGAGGGGAATTGAATATTCGCTCTAAGTAGCAAATGTTCCGGATATCGGGCAGTCGAGTTATTAGGCAGTAATTCTTTAGGCACACTGTATGTAAAACGAGGGGAATTGAATATTCGCTCTAAGTAGCAAATGTTCCGGATATCGGGCAGTCGAGTTATTAAGCACTAATTCTTTAGGCACATTATATGTAAAACGAGGGGAATTAAATATTAGCTCTAGGTAGTGTATGTTCGAGATATCGGGCAGTCGAGTTATTAGGCAGTAATTCTTTAGGCACACTGTAAGTAAAACGAGGGGAATTAAATATTCGCTCTAGGTAGTGAATGTTCGAGATATTGGGCAGTCGAGTTATTAAATATCAACCATATGCAACGGTACTCGACATCCAATATTAAGTGTCTGCACGACAATTTTGAAAATGGGAATAGATGGAGTGAGAAGTGAAGCCGTTGTTAACAGACGAAGAAATTTTGTAGTCTGTATTTCCCTCAACCAATCGTGTGAAACGAATTTAAATGCCAAATCAGTTTGGTTGTTTGCTAAAATGGACTTTAACCAGATTTTGCCGATGCCCATGCAAATTTTGACTGCCTTCATCAAAATAGTCTTTACATATTTTGATATAATAGTAACATCATAATCATAAATCAATCTTCTCTTCAAGATCATTATTATAGTAGCCATCAGCTTCATTGGCATCATGTTTAGTTTTAACATCAATTTGTGCTCGGATTGTACAGGTTTTTATGCTTGACTTTTAAGCTATTCTATGCCTAGCTAGTTCATTAAAGACTTGGCTTGTTTTTGATCCTTTATTATTAATTTGCTCTTTTTCTTTCTCTACCCAACGTTCCTCAACCTGAAAACTTGGCATTCACTAGGCATTCACTAGGGCAATATTTAAGTCTCATTCTTTCTAAATACCCAGAGTTTTATGCAGTCTGCTTCACTCTCTATACACTTCCAAGATCCTTTATGTTACTCGTTTGCAATCAGTTTCTTAACTTCCCAATAAAAACGCCACCATGTCAGTTTTTATCAGACATCTTCCTAACTATTCTTGTATCATTTCGTTCTTGTCTCACTTTATTTCAACTGGCCAAGTCTCGTTTCGATAAAATCTAACACTACGTACGCAGTAGCTGCTAGAGTCTAACCAAAGTAATGGTATATTTTCCAAAAGGGAAAAGTTAAGAGAAAGGAAAATAAGTAAAAAACCGGCGTTCGATGTCACACCCGTATTTTGCTAACTGTGTTACCTTTAGTCTATAATAGCAAATTGTAGCACTGTAAATCCTCGCATTAGCCCCTCTGAGGGCTTATTTATTTCTGATATTGGGCGGGGCTTATTCGAAGGGAGACGTATACGAGGGGGGAGGGGCTTATAAAATTATCTGAAACTTGCAACTTTATAGTTTTCAAAATTTCTTTCTTTCCGTAATAAAATATCAATCTAAACTTAAATTGATTCGGTAAGATAATATCTTCTTGCTAATTATGAAATGGCCAGAGGAGTGCCAGTACGTTTCGATATCAATTACCAAGTGGAATTTACGGTTTTAATACAAGAACATCATATATATAAGGAAACGTAGTGTCCTAAGGTAGGAGAAGAACTAGTGTGTTAGAAGTATGATCGGGAAGAGGCCATGAAATATGACCATACTGCGATTGGCGTTTTTCAGTCAGCATGCCACGAAATAAGCGAGATAATAGTTGCTTTTATTCCAGTTGAAATTTCTCAACTGATAAACTATGTTCTCGATGCTGCAATTACAAGCACCATGATTGCTGTCGTTACTGAGAAAATAAAACGAGAACGTTGTCTTCGTTTTTCCAGCGAAGTATATTGTATACACAGAGATTCCGAAGCATGCACAAATATTGGAGACAAAACTGCTAGAAAATCAAACTCTTCTCGAACTCTCTGTGCATAAAGGAGGCATTGTTAAAGACATCGCATATTTTAGTCAGTAGTTCCCTGATGAGTCATTTAATTTATCCTTGTCAAATGCATGATTTTTTGTAGTAACTCGATAAAATGTGAATGGGAACCTCAGAGGGCAAAAATCAATATGGTAGCAGTGGGGTTAACAAGTTTTGGTTCTAGAGTGAGGGGTTTTTCGAGTTGGAGGGGGGGGGATTCAAGGATTTACGGTATGTCTTGCGCAAAATGAAATTCTCACCAATTTCCTAATAAGATAGTATCTTACCAGCTCTCCAAGCCTGCTTTAGTAAATTTGCACAAACATTAATTTTTTTAATTATACGTTATTGTAGATGCATGCTAATTAGTTCATTTAGTGTTGTATTTATTCCTTATGTTACTGGTTGAAGGTAATTTCAGTATTGTAATTTGTTGATTACAGAATGGTTTTGCTGCTGTACGTCCTCCCGGCCACCACGCAGAAGCCCATCAAGCGATGTAAGTTTTAATTATCTCTGCTATCAATTGAAATTTTTCACCTGTGTCCATCTTCAGCTTCAGTGGAGGTTAACGTAAAGGTTGTTGTCAGATTAGTATATTGACCACTGCAGAAACTGACGTTTGACTTTTTTCGTGGTTAACAAGTAAAGAAGGACAAATACGTAGTTACACACTGTATGACTTGCACCTTGACACTCTTGAATGGACCAACGTCGGAATGATTCAATGCGACTTTAGATTATAATGGACAGGCGGAAGATAATCTTGCACAATCTGAGAATTGAATTATTTGCTTCAATGAGAAGAATGAGAAACATCTGTAAATGAGCGGTGTTTTGTGTCACCACGTATCGCAACGATAGGCGCGGACCTACCGACGAGTGGGGCTGTGGTCCACTCCAACGCTTTTATTGTACATCGCGAAAATTTGTGTTTAGAGACAACATAACAAGAATCTACAGCATCTGTATACCTAACTAACAAACCACATTTTGTCTCACGCTACATTTTGCTCTCGAACGAGAAATTCTGTGCAAGCTTATTTTTTTATATGACAGGTGGTCTTAAGGTGTTCGCGTTGCACAAAATGTGTCACCTTCTATACTATTTAATCAATCCCACAGCTACTACTACATATAGATGGCACGCCTAAGGTGATCACGTGAGCATTTAAGTGGCCTTTCTGTAATTTAAACTGATAGAGAAGATAAGAAGAGGGTACATCCACCAGGCATACTATTGTTTGAGTGAAAAACAAATGTTTCTGTATGAAAATATGAATTTTAACAAGTTCTTCTTGCGTTGACTGAATAACGCAAGTTCTAAAGTTTTTATTGTTCTTTGAGCACTCTCTTGTCATAATACCTTTGAAAAATTTTTAGAAGGGCGTGGCTACAAAGAATTGATTTCCTTAATGGTCCTCCCCAAACTCCAATCCGTCCCTGCGCAAGGAGATTATGTTTTGCCCCAGCTTGTTCTTTTATTTATATCTTCGGTTATACGCTACTTTGCCATCAACTTAGCTAGACTATATTTCGAAGAATTGAAAATTAAGAATTAAGATTAAATATTCAAAAGACACAGCATATGTAGATTAAAAAATAAAAGTAGAGTAGCAGCTAGAGCGATATTTTGCAAGTTGTCCAATCATTGCCAGTCCAAAGTATTTGTTAATCACTTGTTGGCTTAAAACAACTTCAGAGCTGGAAGCGCAATTAAAAAACGTGGAATATGTTTTCTTTAAGTGAATTTCAAAGTGCCTCTCGATGTTGTTTGAATTTTGATTTCCATGGCATCCTTTTTCCTCTAGGGGTTTCTGCTATTTTAATTCAGTTGCGATAGCAGCCAAACTACTCCGCTTGAAAATGGCAGTGGACCGAGTCCTCATAGTAGACTGGGTAAGTTTACGTCGGTGCCAAAACTTGTCGTATGTTCAAGGTAATACATGTTCAGGTGAAATCCTTTGGTCAAATGGATGCCAACTATAAAAATATATCCGTCGATAAAGACATTACATAGTTACAACTTCAGGTTAAGGATTAACTGGTATGGAATGAGTACTTGAAAATACAAGCAAGGCATAGCTTAAACAAGCTAATATATTTTCTGCGTTTAGTGTTTTCAAGATTATTCTAACATTGCCCGTCGAAGATGCTGTTTCTGAGTTTATTGTTCAATATGGAACGTGGATTGGTTCAAGCGTTCTAGAAACATGCGCTTATTTCTTTTTCAGTGATCTTATGGCGCTTTTGCAAAGGCGATAGTAGTAAATCGTGACTGGGTGATAGTCAGACGATGCCAAACAAACAAGTTAATATTAAAAAATGAAAGTAATTTGGCCACGGGCTATCTTTCAATCAATTCCACATCTTTCCTCGTACCACATTAGTAAAGAAACGTGTTCCCAGGGTCGCCGAGAGCTAGGACAGGCCCCAGGACAGCTAATAGAAAAGGGCCCCCTTTTAAACTTTTTTAATTTTTCAAAAAAGGTATTTGGCCTAAGCGGAATTAAGTCAACTGTGCTAAAGCTAAAGAAAGCAAACAGTCGGTAATGACAACATAACTCTAAGTCTTCACTTTGGTATCATTACAAAATATAACAGAATAAAACAGCTTCATTTTCTTACGGGCTCCCGAAATGGCCGGGACCCCAGGGCAGTTGCCCCGGCTACCCCCTTCTCGGTGGCACTGCGTGTTTCCAAGCCGTAAACCGGAAGTGGAAAAAAGTCATTTTGTTTGAAGGTGCCACCTTCTTGGGATGAGGTTATGAAATGAAAATGTCTAAACAGAGTTTTCAGAGGAATCATAAAGTTCTTTGAAAGGACGTAGGTGTCAATCACGTATTTCTGGCAAACCTGATTCCTTGTATCGGATTAATTCTTTTGCTTTGCAACAATTTTACCCATCTACCTTTCTCACGCCACCTGTTATTCCACTCCACCTCTTCCACGCCGTGCCGCTTCCAACTCTGTCGCTTCTACCCTGTCCCGTCTACCATTCCGCATCTTTCACTCTGCCTCTTTCACTCTGTCCCCTTCCCTAATCCGCCTCTTTCGCTCTGCCTCCTTTCCCAATCCGCTTCCCTCTGTCTCTGGCCCCTTCTGCACCACGTCACCCCGTCCTCTTCACCTTGTCCTGCTCACACATATCCTCACACTCCGTCTTTCCAACTGTCTCCTCTCTCCGTCTCCTTTCCCCCTCCTTTTCTCGTTTTCCATTTCCCGCTGTTGCTCTGCTTTTCTACTTTGCATCTTGGTTTCTTTGTCTACTTCGCTTATTTATTAACTTATTTTGCCATATTTATTTAATTATTAATCTAGTTATTTATTTATCTATTGATTAAATTATTGATTGATTGATTGACTGATTTATTTAAGTATGTTTTTGGTCAGGTTATATCGAGTCGTTTCCATCCCTACTTTTCTAATTTCCTCAGCTGGTTTTTCTTATTGTTCATTATTTCTGTGACAATGTTAACATCAAAATCACTTTCCAGCTTTTGTTTTTAATGTTTTAAGAAGCTTCTTTCTTGCTGTACCTGTTATAGGATATTCACCATGGCAATGGGACTCAGCAAATGTTCTATGATGACGATCATGTATTATACATGTCCATACACCGTCATGATGACGGAATGTTTTTCCCAGGGACAGGGAAACCTGAAGAAGTAAGGGTTAAAGGCAATATGTTTTCTCAGTCTTTTTCCTTTCATACGCTTTTAAGTGGTATTTTTATATTCATCCTTTCTGAGACTAAATTTATCTATTTGTACACTCTTACTGTAATTATTAAATTTTGTCCGTGTGTTTTTGTTCTTAATTTCTTATTGTGTTTGTTATCTCTGATTTTTTTTTGTATTTTTTCTTGTCATGCATTATGATAATTTTCGTCTCAATATGACGAGACATTGACCTCTTTGTTGAAACTTTATCTATGAATGATAAGGTTCGCTCCATTTATCGTATTTACTCACGGTTCATTTGTGACACTAACTGATATATAAGGGTCTTACATGTGCCGTATGTTCCGAAATTCGTCCCTTCCTCTTGTTCAGATTCTTGATATCCCAGGAAATTATTTTAAATGCCCTACCCTTGAATAAACCCAATTGGATGCTAAATTTGCAGATTTAAACATTGTTGTCCAGTATCTAATGCCACACTGTTTAGAATGATATGTAGAAGTACGTACAGATTTTAAAGCTGTAATAGATCTTTTAGCTTTTCTTAGACTATAAAATGGAGTATGAAATTACATTTCTATTAGATGCTGTACAGCTAATGTAAGCATTATTATTTGAGACAGCTTTCGTTGATGTCTACATCGATATGCAATACTTTTGATGTTTTGATGACCTCAAGGTAAATGTATCCTGAACGTAGAAAGACGGCAAACGTAGAGACTCCAAAGAGATAAATTGTTGAGTGGAGAATTGATCTTATCTACTGCAGTAAAGATAGAACCAACTGTGTCAAAGCATGTGCTAAAGCCCATGTTTACGTCTTTGTTTCGTACTATCCCTTTCTTATTTCACATTAGTGTGGAGCAGGCATTGGTATGGGATACAATGTCAATATCGCCTTCAGTGGGGGTCTACGTAAGTAACAGATTTGACATCACCCATAATTGCGTTATTGTTTTCCTTAAGTAATTTACTTTAATTTATTTACTAATTTCAAGAATGTGCTGAATATGTTTCAAAAAATACGCTCCTACATCAGCATGAGTTAGAGTGGACATTGTCTTTCTATACTCGTAGGCAAGATACTGTGGGTAACTTGTATGTGGAGGTATTTGTGTGTGCGTGTACTTATATATATATATAT
>JANTCA010011503.1:0-27083 GCA_024741275.1 Chironex yamaguchii | reverse complement strand
TCCTTAGTTTTTTGTAATTGCAATGTTTAAAATCCTTACTTTTCCCGATGAAGTCCTAGCTGCTTTGTTAAAATTAACATGACTTGACCAAAGCATTGTTAGTTTGTAAAGATAGGAATTGAAGTAAAGATAGGAAAAGAAGTAAAGTATTCCGTCATCAAAGAATCAAAACACAGTGCTCTAACTACTATCAACATCCTTCGTAGTCCTTTCGCTACTTCGATTGTTTAGCTAGGCAGACGACATGTTTAGGGATGTTTACCAAGGCAGAAAACATGACTGATTCGCTTTCAGGAAAAGTCTTTGATTTGAGGCAACGCTTTCAATAATCTTACTTCGCTTTGTTAATTTAAATATTTCAACTAAACCAGCCACAAATAAAAATCATTGTCTTTTGTGGAATGCTTAGCAGCTTACCAATGTCAGGTGGTATAGGCTGTCACTACATTTAACTTTTGATAACCATTATGGCACCAAAACGTTGATTCCTATGCCAAATCGACAAAAATCTCAATAAGTACACCTAAACTTGGTTTTTATTGCTTAAAATTGCTCATTATCGACCTTAACACTATGCTTACGTTTGGTTTTAAAGACATTAAATGCAAACATAAAATGTTTCCTGAACAAGTGAATGAGTTAAGGATACAATGATTAGATTCTTTCCTCCCTCTCTCACGAGAAACATGATGCAGTTTACGACCTTATACGCTTAACTGCATCTTTTCCGCACCTCCCACGTCTATACATCTCGTCGAAAAGGCCCACATTCTAACACGTACTAGGGGCTTCTGATTTCGTGAATCTAATGTAACCTACTTTGTTACCTTGAAGACTCCTGTAACGAGCTTCAGTTTCTTCTTTTGTGTCAAAAACCTTTTCGTTCTTCATGTTGTCTTCTATTCGTTGGAACACCAATTCACTTGTTCTTCATCAACTTATCGGATCTTGGTGGGTTCCAGTAATACCTCAACTTGAAACCTCTTCATCGGGCAAGATACCCTAGGGCACTAGGAGATCTAGTATTGTAGACATCCATGTCTTTTTATAATGCCAACTTCCGTCTTCTATGCAAATGATAACACTGATGCATTTTTAACACTTCAACTTTTTGACTCAAAGCATGCATTTGGATACTCACTTACAGGAAGGCATATCTAAATCAATTGCAATGTGTGCCATAAATGTTAATAACAAATAATCACGACTAAAGAAGAAAAATTATATACATAAAAGCTCAGGATCAGTCCAGTCCTTACCACGTCAACAAAATAGAAAATAAGAAGATCTTATCATACAGTCGATCACTTTAGGTAACAAATAATCATGATTATCAACCTAAATACGTTTCAACATATCAATAAAACAGATACTGCCCTTTGCCATCCCTCCAATCGAACTCACACCCAAATTAATGAATTTGACATTATAATTTTCTGCAAGATCTTCACAAAAGGCTTTATATTTGTTCGATTTTCTCTACATTTTTTCGAGAACCCTTTTTACCTAAACAGTCTGTAATGACATTAACGACCAAATGCTTCTTCTCGCTTTCTTTAAAAGAGGCTTAATAAACGAAGCACGGTAGGAAGGCTAGCGTCATAGTTATCATTCATGAATGCCATTGTCTTTTGATCTGCAAATCTATTCTTCAGAATGAAATTGTGCTGACTAGAAGAAGGTTGTTGCCAAGTTTTTTCCTGTAATTGATTTACTGCTCGGCTTGTGTATTATAAAATTAAAGTACGGTTAATTTTTAAATTTAGTGTTACGTCTTGTGATTCGTTTATGTATGTATTCATTTAAATTGGCTTTGAAAACATTTCTTGATAACTTGCCATCCCCAGCATTGAAACGTAATCTTCCTGAGACAAGTACCTTTTAGAAAAATGTCTTACCTTTCTCTGAGAGGGCTCCACCCGATCCTCTAAATCCAATTATTCTGACATCTCGAAATTTCTCTTTCAAGATTCCCAGGAACCATTTGCTCATAGTTCGTTATCGTAATGTCATTTGGTGTTCGGATGAGCTCACTTAAGACATTGGCACTACAAGCCAGAAGTTGTTACCTCTAAGTTGTCGAACTACTACAGCAGAAAGTCCAGACCTAAAGTAACATGAAAGGTTATCTTTCTTTCCGTTCATTGGCTCACAAAGTAAAGGAAAATGTACTTGCTTCCAGACTCTCCGGTTATTCTGTATTTCACATTCTGCATAAAACGAAACCTAGACATTATGACATTTGACTGTAGCTTCCTCCATGCTGAACGTCACGTAGTTATGTCAGTTTTTCTTCGCATGCGGCAAGCTAAAGTATCAAATAGGTCGAGACCGATAAATTAGATTCAAAATGTTTTTTGTTCTATAAAAGTAAGCATTTGTATGACAACAGCAGTAAATGCTATAAATCTTTGCTCCTTTGTAATGTCAATGGATATATTTTTCCGTGCATATCCCCCCTGAGTGCTGACATTAACCTTGGGGCAATCGTTGTTTCAGTAATACAATAAAACCTTGAAAGTTACAGTAAAGCTGACTTACAAGGAGAACAGGGCAAGCCGTTTTACTAACCGAGAGTTTTCAAATTGAAAGTAATCAAAAGAAATATATTATTCGTCGTTCCTTTCTTGTTGATCAACATTTGGCTTTGCATATGACAACAATAGTTTCATAGCTATTGTAACCTGAAGACTATCTTTTATCTGTAGAAATTATATTTAGTTACTTACTTTAAAATCGTCTTGAAAATTTGCGCTAAAAACATACTTAAAAGCTTTTTTTGTCTGACACTCCAGAGTATGAACAGTCAGAAAGGAAAAGTCTACGTATATGGCTATTTTCAAGTTTTGTACCACAAAAAGATTGTTCAAGTTATTTACTTTAGCATATGAGCGGAAGGGGATGAATAAATCTAATATAGACATCGTGTACTTCAAATTTCTATATAATGTGCATAGATATCAAAAGGACTCACTCACGCTGTAATACAGCAACAAAATAAAACTACAAGCCTCGTCGTTTATGTTCCTTGAATTATAACGAACCAAAATTCAAAGGCACAGAAACTTTACTTCAAACCTTTGTACTTTGGGCAATAACTATCAATTAAGTTATGTCCATGTTACTCTGTACCAAAGCATTAGCCGTGAGCTACAATTATATAATGGAACAGTCTAACAAGGCTATATTGTCAATCAATTTTCCACCCAGTGACAGGTGCAGGAACACATTAATAGCCAACTTAGAGATCAGCTATTTGGACGTTCCCTGCGCTTAATATTAAATATTTTATAAAATGTAAAAGGACAAACGACAATCTATCATTTTTTGAGAAAAAAAAGATCCATTTACTTATTTCTTATGTAGTTTCAAGGCCTTAACCCAAAAATGTTTTATGATTCTTCATTGTACAAAAGACAGATAAGCCAACAGAAAGAAGTAATTTATAACAGGAAATGTGTTAGTGAATCTAATAACGAGACTAGAAGTAATCAAGAGTGAAAACCTCTGTCAAGAGCGACTCATCCAGCTAAGACAACCCACTAAAGGTCCACCTGCCAAGCCCATTCTCAATGCCATACCCTAAAATTACTTTACTGTAGATACCAGCTAAAATGTTTGGGAGGGAAACGCCCTATCTCAAAATGCTAAGGAGTCTTTCAACATAGTTCTGGATCCAGACCATTACCATTTGTTTATTGCCTTATGTCTGACCTTTTCTCCTAAATATATTACCAAAATCGGTTGATAGCTGTTTTAAGTTCAGCTCAAATCGACAAACGGACAAACGAACGTCACCAAAAACATAATAGCTGCCTTTGCGAATCTCTCATAAAATACATATTACGTTTATCATTTAAGAATCATACTTAAAGGAATTCTGATCAAGAGTGACAAGATTGCTACTTAATATCAGGAATGATTTTCTTGCATTTGGCATTCAAGAAAATGATATAGTTACTTAAGGCAAGAGCTGATAGAGAGCTATAGACTTTAAATTTTTGCGTTAAACTTTAATATTCCTGGTATGTTTGCAAGTGGTATGTTATTCACGTTCATGGATACCAGATTCTGTGTACAAACAAGTCCTTAATGGCTCTCACTTAATTCTTGTTTGCAAGAGATGATCATTACACTTTTGGTAAGCACTGATTTTGAAATAAAATGAGCTTGATTAGTTAAAGTAGGGGGTTACGTATGCTCGATGCTGCTGCCTGCTCCTTAAATCAGGATTTCTTATTTACGTTTAACGAATCAACGATTTTGTCTATACCTTCCTCAAAACGTAATCCATCTGTACACCTTAAAGCATTCTTCTTCTGCACCTCAGCGAGATACAGAAGTGTTTTGTGGTAAAAGCAATAAAACCCAAAGTTTACTCTTAAACAGGTAACGCTACATTTGTTCGAGTGGTCAGATGTAAATATGTGGATTTGCTCACCATAGCTTCCACTTGTTATACGGGAGGTGTTTCTATTCCGGAGTATCGTGGCTTTAGATGAAAACTATTTTCCGCTGAGCGATGCTCTGAAGATGATTGCTTACACTCTCGTCAACAACAGCAACATCATATCATTTTTTTCTCAGCTTCTGTGAGTATAGTCAATAACGTATTATCCTCTAGTAGTTGCAATGCCAATGAACATTTTTTTCCTCTTGGTTCTATCCCCTAAAAAGTTTGTTACCCTCCTCACGGAGTTGCAATTAGTCTAAAATCATGTACACATTCTTGCACGTTCCAGCACTGCCAGATTTGGAGCATGTGAGCACCAATGACACAAGCCGCATTTGTATAATGGCCTTAAACAGTCTTGCCGAGTTCATTTTTATTGCTAATTGTAACAGAAGCACCTTTATAAAAACTGTCTGACTTACTTTAAATGTTATTATCTGCGGTAACATCCCTGCATGCAAATATATTAGCTTTAAATAACCTCATGATTGTCCAATATTGCCTGCGTATAACATCTGCCATGTAAGTATTTTCAATGGTAACATCCGTTCAACAGAATCTGCATACAGGCTGTAGAAGACTGCAAAAGTCAACCTTCTTCCCCCTCTCTTTCTGTCCCTTGCTATAAAGAGTCCTTATTTGGACATGTTATGGACAAGAGTTGCAATAAACTCTGGTTGTTCGCTGAAACGCTTTTGAGTATAGATTCTGAAGAGGACAACTCATTTGGGCCATAGTCGTGGTTATTTATAGTTCAATGAAAGCAAAATAACAGTGATGAGAAAGGAAGTCCAATGTAGGTGCCACGTCAGGGCCAATGCCATTACATATCCTAGTACAGATATTTATTTAAGGCATTCCGTACAAAGTACCCATCAATATGAAATAGCTGTAAGAGAGGTTCTTAATCAGAGAAAGTACGAAAAGCTAGATCAACAACGGCACCTGCAAGGTGAAGCTCAGATTTTTATCTTCACGGTTTTTACTGTACCTCACATGACCTACAATTAGACGGAAGGGGACCAATAGGAATTTCTTGGATGAAGTCTCTAGCTGGTATTCTAAACCAACCTATAATTGGCTAGTCAATGTCTGGTATTTATTATCAGAAATGTCATAGGGGAAAAAAGTACATTGCAGTATAGTGCATTCTTTTCATTGACATGATCAAAAAGTTCTCAAAATGTGAAAATTGTAAAAGTTATGCTATTTTTCCATTATACAGAGATAATATAAAGTTGAGTTCCTTTTTATAGATTGCAACTGACGAAGACTACGATGGTTTGAACATACTTCAAAATAAAGACGAGGTAAGCGTGAAAACTGGCTTGCATTTTTATAGCAGTATATCATGTTATTATATATAATTTTGATCTTTTTGTCCAGAAATTTTGGTACAACATGCATCGACTTAAGGAAAAAGACAGTTTACATTCTCATATTTAAGCAACAGTGATTTAGGGACTCTATAGTGGAAAAAAGATTGCGTCAAGCCAAAATGAAAATATAACTAGACAGTCCAAAGCTTTTGTCCGGCAAGCTCTTTGAAGTCTGAACTCTTCCAACATATCCGAAGTAGCAGAAATTTGGTTGTATGGCCGAATGCGTTATCTATAATACCATAGGAGAGTGTCCTTTAAAGAAGCGCTTCGTCTTGTCGGAAGAGTACGAGAAATCCTACTGATCATTCAGAAAAAACAGCTTTAATTTCTTGGTCCCATGTTAAGGAACACAGAGATTGAACACTGCAAGTAGAAGATATCAAGGGTCAATGCCAATGCATGTCAAAGGAGTACTTTTGCGAACAATTTTAACTTTTACTCTTTAGATTAAAAACGATACAGCTAGAAATTCAGATTTGTTGCGTGATATGGTAACCTATGGAAAAGGAACTCGGGGATGGCACAAGATGAAGAATAAAACGATTCATGACGCCCTTAAAAATTATATCACTTACCATTCTACACAAACTGCATCGTCTAATGTAAAGGAATAACATTTCAATGCGTCGGTATTGCCAAGCATTTCGGCCATAGATTTTAAAAATTCATCGATGTGATATAGTGTTCATTTTAAATAACGTATTCGATTATGGTCGTAAGGATGCGTTTATCGCCCATCGTCCACCCTCCTATACATCATGCTTCAGTTTAATTGGTCAAGATGTGCCCAGCAATTGACACTATGTTTAAAATGGACAAAAAGTACTGAACTTAATGACCGTTTATAACATTCAATACTTTGCGCCGTATTTTTACATTTACTGTTAAGCATAGGTATTTAAACAAGGAAATAACTGGTTTTTGTGACTAGATAGCAAAGTTAGCTTGTTGGACAGAAGATGTATGCAATGGGCTTATGTTACACTGAAGTACCTACCATACCGCTGAACAGGGAGTATCATTTAGTTGTTATGATCAGCCTTTACGATTTTGGATTGAAGCTGACGTAGGAAGATAAAACATAAAACTAACTTTATGGTTGATTCATTTCATTACAGCATGTCCTATAACGTTAAAGAGTACACGAGTTTCCGAGCTTCTCAGTTGATGGTCACAACTAGAAGTGATGGCGTACACTTCAAAACGTATACGTAATGCACTAGATATTATTAGCATAATATTAGACAGCCCTGCCAAGTATGGTTATTCCCATGGAAAGATCTAACCTCATCTCTTCTAACTGACTCTGATGCGTTACTACAGTTTACTAAAACTGGCAGACGTTTTCAAGTTTTAAATGCCTGTTGGACATTAGTCTGATGTCCTGGCTATGCCATGGAAAACTTTCTGGATGTTAAAAAACGGCATCCGCATTCCTGAAGCACAAAATAACTTAAAAGGACTGGAAACAATTATAACAAGTCCCTCTATTTCCTGAAAAATACGACATCCTTTGTGCTTCCCTAGACCAGAATCTATTTTATATATTCAAATTTAACCCTTTCAGGATGGCTAAAGTGTCAAAATTCACAACCCTGTAAAACCGTTGTAGCATATATGAACCATCATCATATCGTTGCCCTCCTTATACTGTAGAGGTTGATTTTTGTCAAATAAGCCATTTTGACTAATTCATTAAGCTTTGGTCCATCCTGATATTATTTTCTCCAAGGGAACGGTTTAATGACTTTATAAGACTTGATCTTGTTGCATGATATCCAAAATGTTGCCACAAGCTGTGATTAATAAAATTAAAATTCACACAATAAATCAATTTAACTTTTATATGTCTTGTGATAACTGTAGACGAATAAAACATCCAAGCATCAACAACCTAGAACATTAAGAACAGAGTTATTCCCACAAAGTAAGCTTATTTTGAGTCTTAATAACTATCGCTTTGATATTATGAAGATTATAAGTAGTAGTGAGGTCGCCTTATATCCCCTTGTTTAGCAGTATAATCCAAAATTCAGAGATAACGATTATCCCTGAAGATTTTCGAGGAGCAGATTTTATAGAGTGAACTTGCAAAGAAACTATTTGTTTTTTCAAATCGTACTAAATAGAATAAGGAATTACCTGCCAGGTTATAGGGGTGTTTCTGGTCTTCCATTACCGATTTTATAAAATCCTGAAACGCGTTTTTTGAGTTCCTGATAGGCTCGCAATTGTTAGAAAATACCAGTAACTCTTTTGTTTTGGTAGAACCGCCTAAAGTCAACAAATGCCTCATTGACTTTTAGCCTCTTTTATGGTTGATCAATTTCGTCTTTATTCTATGGATCATGTCGTTCAGCTCTATGGGGTTTCCAAGCCGATGTGAAATTATGATTGATGTTTAAGAAAAGAGTGTTGCCAAGGCATACTGTTCTTCGCCCTTTTTGACCGTTTTGAAGGGGGGGGGGGGGGCGGTTTTTATTGGTCAAATGGGAGGTCGCAACCTCATTGAAAATTGCTTTTATTTTGAGTAAAAAAACCCAAAAGAAGTTGAAAAAAGTGTGCACAAAATGAATATTACCAACTAATAAAGCAATCCATTCTAATCTAATGCAAACAACACACATTTGGGCTCAATTTTTGATTATCGTAAAGGTTCGAGTTTGGAATGTGAGTGATGCTGAAGTCGATGGCTCTTGGACTGGAGGTCAATATCTGGATATCAAAAACATGAGATGGAAAAATGCTTGTAATTTTACGGTCTCCTCTTTTTGTACAATACATGGATTTCAAGCTTGAAAATGAATCAACGAAGTTGGTACATCGACTTCTTTCTCACTATTGCGAAGGCAAACGAGGATAACGTGTGAAATGCGTGAATTGTTTAGTTGCACTGTTATGTAATGAAAACATTTATTATGAGTTCTTTACAATGTCATATATGGCGAGATCAAGATAGCTTTGCCTTGATATTGAAAAGTGAATTCAACTTGAATGGAACTTTTTTTGATTCCTAAGACTGAGCTTCCTATATCTAGATAAGCATTATCTGGGTTACAATTATCACCAAATTTATCGAGAGTTCTACTTTGATCCGTGCTTGGGACTCTCAGTGCCCTAAAGTACTCGGGCGGCAAACATCCCTTGCCACCTTAAGTCAATCCCATATCTTTGCCCAGGTGCTTGGATGTGGTTTCAAGTGAATTCGGATCTCTCAACATTCTTGCAAATATTGAAAGAATACTTGGAAGTTGCCCCCAATTAAATACAGAAAATCATAAACCATTTTGGCTGTAAATCTGGTGAAAATATAACTAAAGGTAATAAAAATTCATTGCCACTCCACTGTGACCTTATAATTCGAACTGGAAATTCTCCTTTATGCTACTATGCGAGATTTATGGTCTTGGTCGAAAAATTTAACGAGGCTGTGTATAAAGTATTACACAAGACGCCCTGTAAACTTCTATCTTAAATTTTGCATGACCCTTTTACAGTCTAGAGCCAATATGAGAGTGATTTAATTTATTTGGGAGCTAATTTTAGATTAAACTATAGAAGTACACTAAAGTTGTAGGATATCGGATGCGCTCTTAGGTAAACTCCAAAACTGAAAGTATAACGTTTTCCCTCCACAAATGTCCTCGTTTAGAGCAACACACGAAAACACGAAATCAAGTGATTTCGGCCACGGTTCTGGGTTCTTTTACTTTTACAGCAATGCGGCGTCTCACCTGCCACCCTGATGTTGACGAAATTGCTTGGTCCTTTGAAATACTTCTTCATTCCCCTGGAACTTCAATTTGATGCTCCTGGCTTTACGAGGTACATTATTTAGCGTAAATGCAGCTACAAATTAAGAGTATCTAGTCCACTCATCTTGATTACATTGTCAATATATTACGTTGTCAGAGATTAAAATTCTAATGTCGTATCTTTAACACTGTAGTCCACAAATTGTAGACAGGGTGAATAAGGTTCACTAATGGCGAACTGAGAGTATATGCGAGCTAGACTGAGAACTGCAACAAACTAAGCTGTGATATACAAATTCCATGTAACATCCTCTAAAAAGAAATCTCTTTACAGCTTGAGATATTTCTTTGAGCCAATATTCTATCAAAACTTAATTACATTCATTTTAAACTATAGTAATGAAATTCCTGGAAAGCAACTCTTTATATAGCTTTGAGAAATTCATCTAGAAGCCAGTGGACCTTTCCAGAACAGGATAGTGTGTGTGTGTGTTTGTGTGATGGCACTGAGGTTTGAGTGTTGACTTTTGAGTCTGAGGGTTACCAGTTCGAGCCCGGTCGGCTCCAACTTAGTGCAGCTATTGTGGTAATGCTCCACTGTTGACAAATATATGAAAAGCACTGTGACTGGTGAGATAATATATATATATTTATATAAGTTTCAAGACTGGGCCTCAGTGGCACAAATATTGTATGGAACTTCATGATTGGCTCCAGTGGCGCAAGTATTGAGCCTTGATGTTGTTCGTTAATGCCTACACATATATAGTAGTTAAACCTGATCTCAGTTGGTAGATGGCTGTGATTTCATGGCGTAGATAGTGGTGACGTAGTAATGGAAAAGTTAAGTAGCTGATTTCAATAATAAGAACTTCATTTGATGATGTATCCATCAAGTGCTTCCGCCAACTGTAATGATTCGAAGAGCAAGAGTTACAATTAGATAAATAAAGTCCCTTAATTGATGTTAAGTTTGATGTAAATACTGACCGTAGTAAATTGACTTGTATTAATAATAATTCGAAGGTTCAGAATTGCTAACTTCTGGTCTAATTCATAATTAGGGATTAGTAGTTTGTCCACGATAAGCTAATTACTGTTTGTGTAATTTATGTTAATTACTTATAACAATGGATATTGTTACACGGCAGGGGACAAGTAGGCCATTTCCCATTCAATAAAATCTCGTAGCTCAAGAGGTCCTTAATCCAAAAGCAAAGCAAGAATTATCCACACAAGATTTCCCATTACTAATTCACATCAGAGGGCCTATTTTCTCTTCCCCCTACGCTAAAGAAATTACGCCCCTGCATAGTTTGTTAAACATTATTGTGATGTGGCTATGTATTTTTATCAAATTTAATAATTATTGCATACCAGTGGCTTGCTTACCGGTGGCAGGGAGCACGTACCCTAAGGAAAACCTACATGTCGACATTGCAATGTTTTGCGTGGGCGCTAAAAGGCAGAAACGACAATTGAAACCTAATCTATCATTTGTCACTGACATCGAGTCAAGAAAGTACGATAGTGAAGCACAGTTCGATTTGAAGAAGGATTGTGGAACAAGAGGTAAAACACTAGTAGGTGATGGCAAGGCTAATTTATCATGTATTCAATGCAAGTCACTTAATTCGAAACACAAATGAGACATTTGACCGAAATCTAACTCGATCTAAGGAGAAAGCAAAAGAGGACCAAGGCTCCTTAAGCAGACAAATAACGCATTTGTTAAAATCCTTTGTGATTGGCTATCCTTTGTCGTGGCCTATAAGCAGGAGGATAGGCTGAAAGCCGCAAAGGAAACACACACGGACGTAAAAGTGAATTTTAACTGACTATAAGGCAAGGTGATAGGATGAGACTGACTATAAGGCAAGGTGATAAGTTGAGGCTGACTATAAGGCAAGGTGATAGGATGAGGCTGACTATAAGGCAAGGTGATAGGATGAGGCTGACTATAAGGCAAGGTGATGGGATGAGGCTGACTATAAGGCAAGATGATAGGTTGAGGCTGACTATAAGGCAAGATGATAGGATGAGACTGACTATAAGGCAAGATGATAGGATGAGACTGACTATAAGGCAAGGTGATAGGATGAGACTGAGCATTTACGATCGGTTGTGACTAATGACGCTTAGTGATTTCAAAGTTAAATAGCTAGAATAGCACTTTGATCGTACTGTCCAATCGCATCCCTTGGAATAACTTCCAACAAAACTATTACCTGAAGAATGGATCTGGGTAATAGTGATACCTCAACCCATTATGGGTAACTAAATTTAATAAGGAAAAAGGCAAAAACAAGCGAGCAACGAAATAATAAACAAATCAATGGACAACAGAAAGGAAGGATAGATCAAAAAGAGAAGCGAATGTGAATGTGAGCCTGTTGAAGAGAAAACGAGCGAGTCCATAGTTTTAAATACAACAGCATTTCAAGTCAATGCTTTGTAAGGAACAAAATGTGTGTGATGTACACCTTTCTGTTAGTGCATACAAAGCATCCTGAAGTACATTTTTACTACTTAAAAGGTGTTCTTTCTCTTTTTTTTGTGTTGTTGTGCCTGTTCACATCCACGGAAATGTATAGTAAAGAAGCTCATAACAAGGAGTACAAAGTGCGTATAAAAGCTCATAAGCTGTCCACAAATTAAGAATCGGTCTCGTTAGCAACAATCAAAATAGTCCTTTTAGAGTTTCACAGGAACTATAATTGTTTATACACTGTTGCTTTCCAGTTATAATTAGGGTAAAGTCTGTTTTAATAGATTGGAGCATGCACTTCTACTTTCTGTTGCAGTAACAAACTTAAAAATTGTGAAACAATGTCTGAAATTTAAATAATCTTCTTTTAAAGAGAATAAATAGTCCTAAATACCAATGCCAGTAACTATCAAAAACATAATTCAAAATCAACACACCAAACGTGACGTAATGTACTGCATACAAAATCTGTGGATTCAGAAAATAGTTTTGTGTGGTTTCATTCCCGTTGCAATGTTGACAAAAGCACATTATCTTTGAATGTTAGGTACCAAGGGCTTAAGATGAGGCAAGCTGAGACTTGTAAACAAGTATACTTATGGATACACGAAACCCACATTTTTTGCCTGAGCCTCAGTTTTCTTAACTTTTCCTGAAATTGAGGCTGAGATTTTCTTACGATTTTCTTAACTTTTGTTGGAAAAACTGGCTGAAACGGGTTACCCTGTCTTTGTTGGACCTCCATGTACACGGCACTATTGATGTGACACTAATGCGATATCATTCGGTTTTGATATAGCAAGCTTGATATTTGTTATCCATAATTGTCAAAGAAAAGTCTCGATCTTTGTAAAAGAGCTTGCAAAAAGTGAGCTAATATCAATTCTGACACATAAGAAAAATAAACTGTGTAACTTGAGCCTTGTGATTTTCTTAAAATTTTCTTAAGATTTTGCCTTTTTGAGCTTCACTTTCTTACAAACTTTTTTCTTATAAAAAACGTGTACGTAACTACGGGGGAGTATTAGGGTTCTCAAGGTAGCTCTTCCTCTCAACTGCAACTTATGCACCTCTATGCCGATGAATAAACCGTTCTGATCATAGTACAAAGCACAAAGGTGTTCTTTTGCTACCCAACAAGCCTCTAGAAACAGTTTGATTAATGCAAGTATATCATGTTAGTGTTTCAGCTTCTATTTTAATCATAACCTAACTCGAGTATTGAGGTCATACTCAACACATCTGTTGCTTTCACATCCTCAGAACTTCTGCCACCAAATGTTTTCCTCGTAGGTGTTTTAAATAGGGCTTTGCAAATAGGGCTTAATTACTTTGAAAAGTTTTAAGTTGTGTAATATTTGCATGAATAAAACTACTACCCAAAGATGTTTTGTCCACTGATGAATAAGAAATGGCAATCTAGCTGATGACAATCCCTTTGTTTTGACTAGGTCGAAGTAAAACTGTCTCTTAAGCGCAAAAACAACTCTATTGATTTAAATATTCGGCCTACCTTATCTTGTGGAAAACAGCACTTTATTTGAAAGTAAAGAGGTACTCCCTTCGTCATAATAAAGATCTTTGATTTGTAGGTATAGGAGAGGAAGTATGAAATTGAGTTTTATAGAGGCTCGACAAATGCAGTTAATATCTTGGAACAATTATCTCACAAGACTGTAGAAAATTAGCATACAATGTCAAGCAAATGTGTATTTCACCCAATGGGCTTGCGAATGAGCTTCAATCAGAGTAAAGCGAAAATGACTGCGAAAAGAGACATTTTGCATTCTAGTTTGAAGTAAAGAACTTAACGTAAGTCCTGTTATTCTGCGGCTTTTAGGACTGTTATGTCATTTGCATAATCAAGGTCAGCAAGGAATTCTTTAGGAGATGTAGATTACGATGTCGGTAAAGAATACAATCGAGCTATCTGGAGATGAAAGTAAAGACTGCGATATGTATTTAAGGCAGATGACAACACCCTCATTCACCATATAAAATCCTATATCAGCGTTCCGTTGGCCTCTCAATCAACTGGCTTCTCTGTAGTACTTTTTTACTTTAGATAAGACTCTTATTGCGTTAACAACGTCTAACAGTATGACACAGGCTTTGACGTTTATGTGGCATCCAGAAAATAATGAGTTAAATGGTGTTTTGAACTCTCTCTATATATATATGCTCTACATGTTTTGACGTCTTGAGCAAACTTTTACATCTCGTTGTCTACTTCTTTACGACACAAATGCAACGGATTTCATTCAATTATTCAATGAAAAATATGATGAAAGTCTTGCTCGCTACTTAAACTGATACGCAAAACGTCAATTGAAAGGTTGCTGTAAAACTAACCCACTCAAAACCACAAAATGCCAACCCTCAAAGTAATTTTTCACTTCTTAACTTTCATCTTTCTCGCCACACAGTTTGATTGATACTTTAAAAGTGAATAAAACAAATAATATGTTATGAAATATGCATAAAATACAACCGAAATATACATGTAATCTATTTAGTACTTTGTATATTATAGTAGAAATCATTTATCTGTCGTATAGTTTGTAGTTTTCAATTACACATTATTAAGTCATTTTCATTTTGCAAGAGGTGTACCAAAATGTCAAACAAATTGTCATTGGCCAAACCTCAATCACCTATAGAGGCCAAATGGTTGTCTGGTGTGGCAATTGCAAGACGTGAATATCACTCATGCTAGGGATTCTCTATAGATCGGAGCGAAGACCATCTAGCAGAGGATCAACCAAAGAAATATTAAATACTTTCGATCAGACTACTGACATTTCGTAATAACTATTATTGTCCAGTCCGAATAGCAAACATGGTGTGGGCTAGACACAAGATGTTACCAGCACCGTCAATAGATCATAATATAATATAAATGGTGTTAACAAATGTTTTTAGAGCATAAAGATAGGTTTTATCAAGCGTTGCGTATTCTCAGTGCTAGGGAATGTACTAGAAAGAGATTTTTTACTGAGTACTTTTACTCGCCATTCAGACTCTTTCTTATTGTGACGCGGATTCGAAATCGCAACCAAGGGCTTGCAAAATTGTCGTCTTCCATTTCCTCTAGTTCAGTACATCAACTGCAGTTGTGTTTATCAATGCTTGTAAATCGAGTTGGATTAGTGTCGGAGAGATAATTTTTTAATATTCAGCTGAGTGAACGCAAAGTAAATATGCATAGTAAATTGCTGTGTACTTCGAGCAATGCAAAGTTCATTTTCGCGGCATATGCTTTAAGCTAAAGCATTTTCTTTGGGTGCTCGCGCTTTTTGGGCGAATTGATCTAATACTGGAATGTTCGTGATTTGTTGAGTTGCGAAACGTCTTTTTAAGAATACTTTCCAACTTTCCAAGCTTCAAAGTCGTATATATTTGTGTCATCTCCGAATTTACACATATGATCAAAGAAATCAAGCACAAGGTCATTACGAAATTTATTTGAGAAAGCGCATGTTTGTTTGAACATTCTAACTACATTCGTTAAAGTAAAGTCATCTTTAATCTAGCTCAGCATTGATAACAAGCAAAGGACAACTGTATTTTTTAAAATGGTACATCCTACTTCAATTAATACTTTGATCCTTACAGAAAATATTCAGCACCTACACCTGCCCTGAGTTAGAAGAATAATTAGTACCCGCTCGTTTTAAGAAACTTTTGTCACATATGTATTTCTGCGACATGCTACCAGTATAAAGTCATTATGGCGTCACATATTTCCTGGTGTGGCTATTAGTTCGACAATTTCTATTGCTGCTAATTATTGCCTCTCAACTCTTGACCAAAAGAAATTCTATTAAGAGCGAAAAACTGGTCCTTGTCATATACCGTAACTATTCGATTACGGTAAGGTGCGATTATTAAATTTTTTCAATTTTTAAGGGTGCGCTTAATTGGGGGGTGCGCTTAATGGAAGTGCGTGCGGTAATCGAATAATTACTATAAATGATATTTTGCAAGATGTTCAATACAAAAATTCGAGCCCGCATCACGTATTATGTTTCATATTATTTTGTTTATGTTTGAACAATCTATTTTGTTTATCTTGTGTATGTACTCTCACTGCCCTAAACCAACAATTGGCAACGATGTCAGTTGTGGATCTCCCGAAATGCTTACCAAATGCAATGTTTGCGTTTTTATTGACAAACGGGTCCGATTCTCTTACCCTTTTGTAAACATTTGCCAACTGGATGTTTTTATCTATAACACTTATCTATAAGGTTTGACTCTCTTACCACTGATACCATCATAAGGCCTCCGCCAAGAACAAATAAATTGTGTCTAATGTATGCCAACAATTTCGTAGTATAATATTGTGGTCTAATAGAAACAAGATTCCATTCTCATACACTGAAATAAAAACACTGCTCTGATTTCTCATCCTTTTTTGGACAAAAACTGAAAGAAAACAGATAACTAAAACTATATTTATATTGACACAACGTGTTGGCCCACTTTCTTAACCACAGAGTTGCACAACGTATAATCTTTACTACGTTTCACGTCGAAACAGGTCAACCCAGGGTTGCCAACTATAAATAAGTAAAGTTTGTGTCTTACAAGCGTTGAAACATGAACAGAACAAGGAAAAGAGTACAAATGAGTAAGTCTAGCTAACCTGGTTTATAACTCGTGTTAGCTAGCAAGGTACCTAAGTGGTAGTGACGGGCTCCGGATTGCAACCCTTTGGAGAAAGATGCTCCAAGAAACTCTCATAGAAATGCACGTAAATTGATTTAACCGTTTATTTTGGTTGTTGCCAAATTATTTGCCAAAAGACAAGCAAATGATCTCAAAGATTTTCGTGCTAAATTCGCCACTGTTGTCGACTAAAAGAAACGTAAATTTTTCTCAAGAAATTATAAGCGTGGCATTTTTCAAAATAATTTAATATCACAAGAAGAGTTTAAGGGATCAGTGCATTTTAAGCCAGAAACTGTACGTAGGTTCTTCCTAAAGACCAAGTGACAATGTATGATACAGTATGTTTGGGAAAATACGTGCATAGATAGATGCCCTACTGCACTGCCAGGTGTTCAAGGGATAATAGTTTACAAGGAATACGCCACTTCTTCAGTAATGTAGGATGACAAATCTGTCAATATTAGTAGCTAAATTAATGTCGATATCAAGCAACACCTGATGGAGAATAGAATGTTTTTCCTGATATTTATTTGAAATACAAACTCTTAAACAGGATCTATGAATCTAAAAGAAGTTACTGAAGATTATATAACAGTAATTATTATTATAAATATTCTTCATTGTTCAAAACAATCTATTTCAACATATTTAAACGGGAGCGAGATTGTTACTCCTTAAATTTACACAAGGGATTGATATGTGCGTGTGGGGATAGGGAAAGCCTTCTCTTGATTAAGGGCCCTCCCTCGCACATTTCATTGGTTGTATGACAAAGGAAGCTGGGACAATTTCAAGTCCTCTGGGAAGTTTAACACTTGGAAAATGTAGTGGAAATGCTTCAGTTACCGCATATGCCTTTTGGTTATTTTATGCGGAGGATGTGTGCATTTATCGAAAAATAGCAGAACAGCACATAGAGATACAATAGAGTGTTTTTTTATCTCATTGGAACAACATCAGTAATTCGTCTTGTATGTACGTCACTACATCATGCTGTGACACATTAGCTGACTAAAATAATTGTGTTTGGCAAATTTGATGCAAACCTGTCGTTTTGTTATAGTCAGTGACATCACTCGCAGTTTAGCTTTGTTCTTTATGTCAAAAAATAGAGGGTCAGATAAGAAGACTTTTCCATTTTCATTGAAATAGAGAACTTGATAAAACAATTTGAAAACGGAGTTCACCTGATTCTTTTCGCTGAAGCCAAGGAATGGAAAGAGACATTTCCTCTATCTCTAACACTTAAACTTGTATTTCTGTCAGAAAATTTAACGATATTATGAATTCCCTGTGGTACAAATAAAATACGTCACATTCCAATCCGTTTTATCATCCTAGCTACATTTAAGACAGTTTTTATCACACTAAACGAGAATACCAATTTGCAACTTCTTCGTCTTTCCTTCTTTGTTAGAGAAACGTATATTTCCTCTCATGAACGGCGCCCTCTATTGGAGGCCACTTACAAAAGTTCAGTTTTTTAATGAACGCCGTGGCGTTCATCAAAGCAAATACGGTAACCTCATTATGAGAGTATAATCCCATTACTTCCTGTCGCTAAGGGTCAATGTCTTGTATTAACCGGATTTAAACGTATACCCACTGACTTGCAAGATCGTTGTCTCCTTCACTACTCATGCCTACAGTATATTAATGTTCATAAAAATGAGACCAAACCTCACCTATAGCTTTGAAATGATTCAAATACGATTCTTCAAAACACTCTCGACGATATAAATACACTGATATACAGTTAGCAGTTTCTTGATTAACGAACTAATTCAGGGGAAGGTTTCAAACTGAAAGACGGTCTGTATTTAATCTTGAGTTTAAAGTGCTTTTGGGACAGTTCGTCTAGTAGCTGCATTTGAGTAGATAAAGAAAACACTATTATTTTAACTCTGTAAATTATATCAAGGTTTCTTTAGTTCTGCTTTACTTGCTACATTCAAGTTCTTTACAATCCTTTTCTATCTTCGTCTGTATAAATATAATGAGAAAATTGGCGAGACATTTTTCTTTCCAGGGAAGCTTTGATACATGCCTCACAAGTTTTTGCACATTGAAGACGTGAATGTTAACCAATGGTCTTTGAGAAAATCAAATTCAACATTACAAACAAATACTTGGTATTTGGCCTTCACTCTCAATGATTGTCCTATGTACAGTCCAGTATCATTATAAGTAACCAGTTGTTTTTTGGTTTTAATTTCCCGCTAACAGTATGGTGCTAAAAATTGAATCAGTGGTCCAGATGGGAATTAATTCATTATTGTTATGAAGGATGAACTAACCAGAGTTTGTTAGATAAGAAATCTGTTACATCAGCTTTTCCATTCTTGTAATTTAGGTGGAGATTGTGAGGTTCAGCAACGAACGTGAGTTGGAAGGACTGTGACTTTGGCAATAAGGAGCACTAACTTAAGTTTAATTCATAATATCTCATTTAGTTTTCTCTGGCAGGTACAAATATGCTATTGGCAAGCAAACCCAGAGAGGAACAGTTAAGGCAAGCTGTGTTTTGCTTTAACACCCCAGTTGTCGTATTGTCATTTTCACTGGAAAAATGGACTAGTCCACAAACATTTAGAGCATAAATAATTCAAAAGAGACCGATTGCGATGAGATAACACAACAGGACTGGTTCTTGAAAACAGGCAAAACAAACAGAACCACGTGCTTTTCCTAGTCAACAGTAAGAGTTCTTTCTGGCTCCGTTAAGGACCAAACATTCATGTTTAACTCGATGCGTGTAGTTATTGGGTATCAGTTTTCTTCATTGCCCATTAACCATGCATTTAATGATGGACTAAGTAATTGAAAGCTTAAAATGTGGTCTTACTCCGAATCTCAAAGTCGATTGATAACTATGGAAAGGATGAGAGTCAACTTAATTATATTTTTTAGGATTGATGGTGCAACTTCCTATAACTGGAACGACAAATACAGCTTATCTTGCGATTTGTTTCAACCCTTAGACAGCGAATCAGCGTCATAAATGCTAATTTGAATTTCAGAGAGTATACAGAGCTTGATTCTACATTTCCACCTATACTTTATTTTCAGCGTATACGCCTGTTAAATCTTGAAGAGTTTTCTGCGTTAAAATTACAGTAAAGTCAGTTTACACGAGAACCATAAATTTTCGCAAAGAATGACTTCTATTACCTATGTAAGATATAAGGGAGAACCTTCCTTCGCTAAATTCAGAAAACGTTTTGGCCACTTTCACCTCACGTGATGCAGAATGCTACACCTCTTTGGGATGACTAAGACCTTGTAGGTTGAGAATGCGCTTAAGTATCATTTTTCTTTCCCAAAAAGACAGTAAACTTAAACCTTTCGTATTTTAAATGTTACAATCTAGCAAACGGCACAAATATGTTTATTCCCAATAACACTGTACTAAGATGGTTGTACGTTTAAGACATTTGCATTTGTTTGCTTGGCATTACTCCTCATGCCATAATCTCCTACCACGTTGTTCAACCAAGCTGAAGACCACTTTCGAGACTTGAGACCGTCTTCTGCTCTAATCATTATTCATACAATAGAATGCATTTCTCAACATTGTTTTAGGGTAGATGTTAAACAGTAAAAAGATGGGACTAGCAACGGTGCTTCAGACATCTTCCCACAACTGCTGACTTAGACGTGCAATCTCCTACTATGATTGTTACATTCTTGCCAAGATATGAAGCAAAGATCATTTTCATATCTATTAAAAATAACTACCAGGCTAACAAACCTTAATGTAAGAGACATGACTTTCAGTTTAACTATGGTTTTTTTCTTACCTTTCATTTTTGATTTTTATTGGTAGATTACGTTTGCCACCTGGCATATCTCTTGTGACTATTTTCATATTTATTCAATATGCTCCAGTTGATCCTGTCGAACGTTTTTTCATACTTCACAAAACTCCCCAAAAATATCTTGATCGTGTTCAATGCTTCTCTCAGTCACCATTTTCATGGCAGCAGTTACATCTCTTGTCCCTTTACCTTGATTAGTACAAAGCAGATTATTACCGATAAACTCATCTTGCTTTCCACACTATATGTACTATGTACTCAGGGGGTGAGGGCATTTCCGTATATTGTATAGCTGTGCAAAGATGGTAAGTGCTCAGGTAGATGGCTATTTCATTGATAACAATGTGTGCTTGATTTCCAAAATCTTTTCCGTATTTGCTGAGTGCAGAGCAAGGAAACATTATGCAACAATTTAAAATTATGTAGTATGATCCGGTTGGAGACTCAAACCCTAAGCCTCCTTTGAAAGCTAGCACTCTGCTACTACTACTACTGAGCTGTTGTTGGGGCTCCAAGACAAATGTAGGGTAGTTATGATCGTTACATAGTTCTAGCATTATCTGAGGCACAGCAGATCCAAACGTGCTAAAAAATGAGTTGTCAAATGTTTTCGTGCCACACAAATACCCTTTCATCATTTATCCATGCATCCGTTATACGTCCATTCTTTCTTTCATTCATTTTTTTTTATTCTGCCCTTACAATATCTTTGCGATCACATCTTTCAATAGCACGATTTTGGTCGATCTTTTTCATGTTTTCCAGCCTTTTGAACATACTTGAACTCTGTTTGTATCTGTATCATTTTTACTCCAATACCTCCATCTGACACATGATGAACTTGCTAATTCAGATTTTTATGTTATTCCAAGCATCACATGGGCCACCACTTCTAATAACCAGCACGCTCCATCTATACGCTCAGCCTAAGAGAGCATAAAAATACCATAAAGGTATTGATAATGCAGCTATTATTAGCACTATATTTTCTAGACTGTACTTTGTCACTTTTGTCAAGACTTTTGTTATTTTTGACAATACATGAGAAGGGATTATTCTGGCCTGTTCATTCAAATTAAAAAACATGGAAGCTTCATGCAGATAGTCGATTAACGTAATACTCCGGCACCTTTATTCAGCTTAAGAACATCGTTGCTTGTTTACAATTCTGTCCAATGGGTGACATGATGCAATGCATATCAGTACAAATGTCATAAAAGAAGGAGGAGATGCCAGCGTATTCCATTCAATACACTTGGGTCTAGACAAGAGTTCAGAGATCAAGAGCTCAAACTGTATGGACATGGTTATGGTTGCATGCTTTGTCTTCCATGTTATTGAAATCTGTAGAAATAATTTAAGCTGCACTCAATCCTTTTTGCACAGACTAAGTTTGATTGGATAGCTATGAATAGAACATTTGATTTAAGCACCCCTGAAAAGATAATAGCACACTGAGGGGTGTATTTTGTATTGGATGTAAGGAATATCGAATCGTTTAACTCTTTGGGAGAACATAATTATTTTACGGCCAGTGCCAACTCTTTAACGTACAAATGTCTCATTATCAATATCAGTACCGATTGGATTTTTGCATTATCAAGAATTAATTGATTGCTTTGTTATAGGTTTTTCTGTAAATATCATCTGGTATATAATAAATTCTGAAGTGTTATAAAATTGTATAAAATTATCTAAGATTGTATGCTCAGTGTTGACCTGGAACTTATGATTAAAACGTGAGTAATGAAGTATAGGGTTCGGAAACACGTAACTCTGATATTCTGTAGCTTTCAAATCTAGCAAAATACTAAAAGCCATCACATGAATTTTGACAGTTAGTACGAGAGTGATTTTTGCAAGTTTCTCACGGAAAGCGATACAAACTCGCCATCAAGCGAGAGCATTATGATACCAGCTGCTTCTCAAATTGGTATGAAAATCTCTGGCATGGTGTAATGATTCATTTGAAGATGAGACTTTAACTTGTCTTCTTATTTCAAGGAACCAAATTTACAATTCATATTACACTAAGTCAAAGGAGTCGCGCAGATCTCAAAGAACTTGCGCCTCCAGCAAATCAAAGGAACCTTCGAGGTATGTCACGGAGAATAGTACAATGAGTATTATTGTCCAATGGAAGTCAATAAGAATGGTTTTATTCTAAACTGATGCTTGCGATTTGTCAATAACCTCGTCCTCGCCCCCTTAACCAATCATAACTTGTTATTTCTTTTATATTATCATGTTCATCCAACCACATTCACTTCCCTTGCCCGTCGGGCAAAGCAGGATGGTAGGAGTTGTAAAATAAGGACGGGGGTTTACACCAAATGTTCTATCCCCCCTCAAGAGAACACCGTGGTACACTCCGTGAGTAAAACTTGAAGAATTCCTACTCTTCTTGTTATTATATAATTAAGAAAAGAACATCCTTTGTATATCACGTGTTAAGAAGACTTACAGCACGACAGCGTCAAACGAACAACACTCAACACGTATATATTTCACTTACAGCCTCGTTCTCATGGCACTCTCATAATCATGTTACGGAGGGATGGAGATGATTGGCGTAAATGGGATATTTTAACAACGTGAAAGCGTAAAGATTATATCAGGAGGTTATCATGTAATATCTTCATGTTGTAAGACGGTGTCCAACACAAATGTTTGTTTGATTAGTTGCTGTTTGAAAAACTATTCGATGAAATGAAATTATCGAGTACTTACTGACATTTGTTGTAGTATCACTTGGATTTTCTATATTGAGAACACTTTTGTCTAAGGTGATTGAACATTATTGATTTCAAGTGATTACTAAGATAGATATTTTTAGGTCAAATGAAAGCAAATCAAATTTCCTCGATTTCATTCTGACAGAGTTTATTTTGACTTACAATGGATTACTGAAGTGATACCAAGTTGTTGATCGCTGCACCTGTAACTAAAGGAAACCAATCCTAATGCACGTCAATTGCCAAACTAGAAGCAAACAGACCGCAAACCTCTGCCAAACTAATGGGGCCAGGTGTGATTTCCAGTTTAGTTAAGATTTATACGTACCTTGCTAATAGGCGTCATGGTAACAGGGTTTGCCACGGGAGGATTTCCTTATTACTTGCGGTTTGATGAAGATGCTAATATCGAAAATTTCAAAATGAACCAGAATCTAGGATTTGATCTAGATCATCAGTAAAAACGAATCGGCTCACGCCAGTCAGAATACCGACATTCTGTTAAAAATTCAGCATGATACGTTCATGACTTACTGAGTTATTTTAGAAAGCAACAAATGATTAAACAAACAAAAATGAAACCTGCAAAAGCATAACCTCGTTCATTGACGTAATAATCCCATTTCCTTACTATTCTCCGCCTGCAGTTTGTGTTTTAAAAATGACCAGAAAGGTCTGATAAAAACTGAGGACTGCGATTGGAGTTACCAAGTAAAATGCGAGAGATTTTGAGCCAAAACAATATTATGAATTTGATGAAAATATTAAACAAACAAACAACACGAAAAACACGCCTAAACAAAACAAAACTGCATTTTATTGCATGGACAACTATGTTGATCAATACACACCTTGTAATACAAGCTTTTACTATTTGGTTTAAAACCAGTGCATTCACAACGATTCATCGAAGCATGCATCATTACCTGATTGTATGACGTCAATCAAAACTTATTTCCGTTTAGCATCCAGTTGCCAACACCAGGTTATCTGGAAAGACGCTAAATTTGTTGTACATTGGGTGTTTTAAAGGATCTAAATTAATTGATTAACTCCTCAAAGCATTCCTGTGACTATTGTTTGCATATGTTCTATGACGTTTGTCGCTTCAAATATCAGACAACCAGGCTCCTTGTCAGCTTCCAGATTCCACTAAAGGTGAGGTGAAGAAGATAGGGCTTGGTAATTTCTCTCGGACAGTAGCTTATCGTCATAATCATTGAGAGAAGTCAAAAGCCGAGCGTGAATTCCTCACAAAAAGGAGCGCGTTTAAGAGTTTCTTCTGAAAACTTTCTTTCAATATGTCCGATCAAAGTGTGAACTGGAGGCCTTAGTTTTAAATAAAGTTGAGTGAAAATAAGGAGATACGTTGCAGAGCTCAGATTTTTCAAACAACGAGGCATTATCACACCTAACACGAAGTACCCAATAGTTATTACCTGGCCGCACTGATCAGCAAAATATAAAAGCTCTAAAATGAAAATCAAGGAGGAAAATAACAATGAAATGGAGGAATTCAGCACAAACATTTAATTTTGCTATGATCGTAACGTATACTAAGTTGAGACATGGTTGAGAGCACCACAACTGGTCCTTTGTCTGTCTCTGTCACGAACTTCAACTTGAACTTGGCATTGGATAATCATCTTTGTCAACATGTGATACGGCAACTACAACTGTTAAACATGTGACGCAGAGCAACAGCCTCAGAGGATCTCATGTGATGTGTTTCAATCATATCCCATGATTTCATACAATAGCGCATGCGCGAGTGGCTAAAGAAAAATTGATTCATCCAGGAGCTTCTAAAAGCAAGACAGTTCACGTTCAACGCATCATTGCTTTTGCATATTTTTCATCTTTTGCCGCCTTGTACTGTAATTGCTAAGTTTTCGTTTTCCATTATATAAAAGTGGTAGTAAGAAGCATAGCAACTTAAAAATGTGGTATACCATTACTTGTTTTGCCGGCGTCTGTGTTTCTTTTTGGTTTTTCTGGTCTGTTTATTAGCTAACTTGCTCAAAAAGTTTCGAGTGTACCATTCCGAAATATTTACACGATTTTGATTTGATGACTGGATCAAGCATTTTCTTTTTTGGCGATGGTCCGTGTTAAATCCTAGATTTTGGATCCCTTTGAAATATTGGTTCACATTGCGCTTCAGATTTTGTTTTCGGCAGAGGTTTGCACTCTCTGAGTGCTTTGCTAATCTTCATGCTTTGCTAATCTGAAAAAAGAGAGAAAAACCATGACTCGTTCCAACGCGAGTGTTTTCCAACCATTTTCTAGGTTTCTTGAACCTTCCAATGCGAGACAGTCAACAGTACAAATAACGAGTGTGACTTTTTGCCAAAAAAACCTGGTCCTATTCTTAAATAATTCGTAGGCCTTGTAAAGTTAAGATTAAAAAGGATATCCCGGTCATTATAATTGGATGAAAGACGTCTGTTTACACGTATCCCGTTTAAGAGAATAAAGCTATATTTGTGGCAAGTAATGCTATCATCGCTTTTGCTATCGCTATTGTTGTAGGACGGAGAGGCTGATATTTAGGAAACGGCGGCCAATTTGTGTCAAACCACGGCTTTAAAGAAAAACGAACTCTGTGTTTTTTACGTACTTGCTGTGTAAGTTAAGAGACGACTGTAATAAGCAAAGAAGATTGTTTCGTGTTACATTCAAAGATTTTAACGAGGGTGTTAGCTTAATTCTAAGTTGTACTTCGAAGTAATTGCACTGTATTTCCCGCATCAAAGTCATGATTGTAATTGGCAAAGGCATTAGTTACCTTATCAGCACTTTAACGCCAGCGCCAAAATTCGTTTATCGCCATTTTTCATCGATATATATATATATATTTATAATTGCATATACGTATTACCTCTACGGAAAAATATTCATGGTAGGCCCTCTTGTGAGCTGCTTGCCCATCCTGGCCGGGAAGGTCAGTTACGCCCCTGCCATTCATAAAAGAAGTTTACTTGCTTGTAAATTTCCTAACCCTTGCATGGCAGTCAGCTGCATTGGATGGCGAGTGTGCTACTTAAGGAAAAGCTTCAAAGTTTACTCTTAGCTCGTGCAGCCTTAGCGAATACTTAGGGATTGTCAAAGGTACATGGTCGTAGTATTAATAACGCTCTACGTTCTGTTGCTAAAACATCTGGGCACTGCATAAGCATACAGAGCTTAATAAGTCTCAGTGGGATCAAACGAAACTTGAGGTACGAGTCGTCTATGACCAACAGGAAAGTACCTGAATGGCTGAATGACCTTCGTGTAGGACGGAATTTGTAACTAGTGCCATATTCTGACAAGAAAATTATCTTATGTAATCTTTTAATGAAAGTACTTAAACAGAGAAATTTATGTAAATAATACGGAACGTGTTATTAGAAAATTTTATCAAAATTCTATTTCTCTGCAAACTTGTAAAAATTGACGATTAACTTAGCTGTATTTTTACTTTTTTGAGGTGGCAAAAGTGAGAAATGAAACCGTATTTTTTTTCTGGGAAAATTTTAGGGAAATCTCTTATGAAAGCCAATGTTTGATAAAAATGTGTGTGAGAACGATACTTTCCAAACCAAGTCTCCAAAACAATTATTCCTATGAGCTCTATATTTACAAGAACGAAGACAAGGAGACATGAAGAAGTGAAGAATTGTGAGAAATGAAACCGTATTTTTTTTCTGGGAAAATTGTAGGGAAATCTCTTATGAAAGCCAATGTTTGATAAAAATGTGTGTGAGAACGATACTTTCCAAACCAAGTCTCCAAA
>JANTCA010011492.1:0-21151 GCA_024741275.1 Chironex yamaguchii | reverse complement strand
TACTTCGAAACAACTAAATTACTTCGAAACAACTAAATTACTTCGAAACAACTAAATTACTTCGAAACAACTAAATTACTTCGAAACAACTAAATTTTTAAGGTACAAGAAGTTGTACCTTTTGGGTCAACCGAGACACTGCAGTGAGCATGTCATACTTTCCACGACGCAAGAAACTTCGCACTTGTTCCGTCTAATACGGTATTTACTCCGATCACCATCTTGAGTACGATAAATGCATGCTTTTACTTATAC
Organism: Chironex yamaguchii; assembly: GCA_024741275.1. Classification (NCBI taxonomy): domain Eukaryota; kingdom Metazoa; phylum Cnidaria; class Cubozoa; order Chirodropida; family Chirodropidae; genus Chironex; species Chironex yamaguchii. Next base: position 20,896 of record JANTCA010011492.1, on the reverse strand, counting down.
CCATTCCGCGTATGGCACCGAAAAATGCAAACAGCGAATTCAACACACATGATCTTAAGTCAAGCATGCACACACGAAGTTGGCTTATTCGAGGGGAGAGCTTATAGAAACACACAATTTTATCGAGGCTGAAAATACGAACAACGTGATTGCTGCTGTTACCCTGTAGAAAAAAACAAGAAATTGGCTTTGTTGTTACTTCTAAGTATATCGTTTACGCGGAGAATAAAAAGCACACCTAGTTATTGGCGTCCAAACTGGCTGAGAAACGAAATCCTCTTCCAACAGATGTCGACAATAACAACAGTGTCTAGTTTGTATTAATTACGAATTTTCCCGTCAATGAGATTTATCATGGATTTAACCAAATAATGAATTTGTCTCCAGTATTCGATAACCCGCAAGTGTCATGTTAGGGTGGGAGTTTATTCGAGGATGTGGACTTACTAGGAATATTTTCCTCAAGGGTGGGGGCTAATTTGAGGAGGGCTTCTACAAGGGCAATTCGAGGATTTACGGTCCTACCAACAAAGATATAATCAAGGTAACATATAGTTCAAGAACTCGTGTATGGCTTGAAACGTATCGAAAACATATACCCACTACTACATTGAAACACACTTTGGCAAACCTAAAATAGTCCTGAAATTGAAACACAAAGATACTTACTATCTGGCCGTGGCCACTGAAGTTCGTGTCCCGTTGCCGAGCACCATCCAGCAGGGAACAAGTCATATGCGAGAGCATCAAAGATCTGTTCACTTCGACTTTCGCCATCCAAGCTGACCCACAAAGTTCTACCAATCATGAGAGTAACCGTTGCTACACACACACGACTGGGTTCCTCTTGGTCAACAGCTTCTAGCTTCATGCCCAAGCTAAATCCATGTTTGACAGAAGCCTAGCCAAGAAAACACACCAGAATTATATAAATTAGTATGTATTCATATAAGAATATACATTCTGTCAAATGACGTAGGCCTTGTATTATTAAGTATTGCATCCACAACAGATCGTTCTCTCCTTAATAAGGGAAGTTGCCATTTTCGATGCAATTTGAATACTCGCTTCAAGAGAGAAAACACGAATCCGTACTTTTTGACATGGATTTCTCCCTCGTGCGAGAAATCCATGAAAAAATTAAAGTGAATTCTTAACGGAAAAATTAGTATGTTATCAACACTGGCTAAAATTAATTTGTTTACCAAGGCAAAAGTCTTAACCTGGGAATTGAAGTGCGTAAAAACGATCTGTACTCCCTCTTTTTGGGAAAGGGAACCAAGAGCAATCTTGACTAAGACAAATTTGCGTCCAATTTTGAAGATGGTGCGTTTTGCTATTCCAAGCAATTTCCTCTTTTTATATTGAATGGCAGAAGATTTCTATTCCTGACTCTTTGACCTAATGCCCTTCTGTGTTATGAGTAGACATGATCACTTATTAAAAATACATGGCAGGCACCGAGTTGATTGAAGGGGCCTCCTCGTTTCCAATTCATGACCAACAAAGAATTTTTACTACTGTCGTGAAATACGGCCAAACTCTTGGGACTAGGGCTTAAGAGATACATCTAAACAACGGACGTATTGGCACTCAATAGTAAAAAGAACAACGCTGTAAAGGATTCTTGAGTCATTCATTCCAGATCCTCCCTTGGTGAGAGTGGATATCTCCTCATGTGTCGAACGCCCTAATAAGGTGAACATTTTGTCACTTACATGCTGGCCATTTATTGCTAAATATTCAAGTTCCAGACAAAGGTAGGAAGATATTTGGATTAGAACAAAGGATAAGTTATAATAGTCAGCTCCTTATGCTTGGAACGAGGGCCTCCAGGAACAATGATAATCAGACCGACTTACGAGAAAGCACACTTAAGACAATGGTTACAGCAATGCTTGATTTAGAATTGTGCACCTCTTACTAATATGCCTTTCTATGTGGTTTTTCTAAAGCATTTGGACAAGATTGCCTGAGACAACCATAAATGTGCCACGCTATCAGGTACAATGTTGATGCTTGAAGCATACCACAACCATCTACTCAAAAGTATTACCACAATTATCACTCACCATATCAGTATCAAAGCAAGACTCGGGTGCCGCAACTGATTTGCAATATTTTAGATAAGAATTCCACGTAAAATGGCCATTATAACCTGTAAGACAAGGCAATGGACTATAAAAATAAGACGAGTGATGAAAACCTTTACAGAGTTTCTAAGTATAACTGACGATGACACCGCAAATATCACATAACGGCCAACATGACTTGGACCAAGTGCACGCCTCTTAATCATCTCACTCACAAGGAGAGAAGCAACTTCAAAGACATAATAGCAGAGATACAACAATTAAACAAACACACGATTCACAGTAATGATACAACAATTTAAGACCCAAAGAAAGCTATAAGGAACGGAAAGATGCTTCAAGGAGAAACGAAATCACATTGGGGTTACCAAGAGAGCAAAAAAAGTAGTAAAATCAAGTTAAATGCGTTTGTTAAGTTACGTAACTGGTCCAGCTTGTCCATATGTTGATTTAACCGGGAATTAAAAATAAACCCTATTCCCTACACTGACGCACATACTAAGTCAATGATTATAATCAAATTTTGCTAATAAAATGCTACATGTCGAAAAATTGAAAATACAAAATCAAAATCATTGCAGAGAAAAGAAGACATGCAGAGTGTATGCATCAACTTCATCTCTGGAATAGCATGTGCTATCCTGACAATACCTTTAGGTGGATGCAGAGTCACAGCATTTTTATTGCACCATCCAACGGGGTAAATACCATGCGAATCACGATGACACACAATGGAATTCTCGCCTTCTCGGTAGGCTGTGCAGAGCAAATTGTCGATTCGAACCAAAAAATGATGCTCGTTATAAACTCGGGCTACCGTTGCAACACAGATTTTTGAAGGATCTCGTGGATGCTTTGCTTCAAGTTTCATCCCGATCTGAAAGTTATGTTGTCGAAGGGGCTTACTATCCTGTAAATATAATGACACCATTTTTAGAAAGTTGTCAGAAGAAAAGGCACTAATTTTCTGTGGTAATAATATTCAAATTATACTTAATGGCAATGATGAAAAGTATTCCGAATTGCAATTAACTGTTCGGCTTGACAGAGTTAAAAAACATGAAACCTGAACTTTGACGACGCTCTTAGTCAAGAGAACGATCTATCCACGAATTTTCGACCTAAAAGCCCTAGTCATGCGACAGAATGGTTGTGGCATATCTAATGTTTGTTGCCTGACAGAGTTCGAAATTTGCCAATGGATCGTCTTTCTCTTCAAAGGCCAGTAAGGGTACAAATTTACCTTCTATTCGTATTTGTTATTGTCTCAAGACACTTAATAATTGGTAAGGCTTACCACAGTTAAAAGTCTACAACTAACCAAATATGCACCTTTACAATTCTTATAGTCGACTCAAAAAGGCTTGATTGAATGAGAAAGTTCAAAGGGTGTCTACAGCGTTCGTAAGAAATTGCAAATTGACTACGTAATGTGGACAAGGTCCGATTATTTCCCACTGACACTCGGTGCACGAAAGAGACATAAAATAAAATAAATGATATATGTCCATTGAGTCTTTCAACTACCATCTAAAATGCAACATAACATAAACGAACTAGTGAAAATTGAGAACGATTGATATAAATCTCAAAACACAGAGGAAATGACACCAGCACGTCCTACCTGTAAGATTGTGCTAAGCCGTTGTGATGGTGCATGGCACTGCCACTTATCAACAAGTTTAAGATGAGGCCAAACATCACTTGAGATTTTAAGTAATAGGGCTATATAAAAGAGATGGAAAGAAAAATAATTCACTAGCGCACACGACTGAGAGACTTAATAAATAATAAAAGGTACATAGTAAAGATAGGAAACATCTATTTGATTGCATGTTGATATTTTTGAAGAATTACTTAGTAGTCAAAACAATCATTTGAGCGAGGAGACACGGACTGAAGAACGGGAGGCACGGACTGAAGAATAGGAGGCACGGACTGAAGAATAGGAGGCACGGACTGAAGAATAGGAGGCACGGACTGAAGAATAGGAGACACGGACTGAAGAATAGGAGACAATGACTAGTCAAACTATAGACACAATGTTTAAATGATGGTAGATGGTAGACCAATTGAGCTAACACAATCCTTCCCCTTGCTCTGTAACAGTTAAAACCTATGATACATACATATTGGTCATAACAATCAGTCTTAATTTCTTAATCATACTATCTAACTTTCCTTGAGAGGTAACTAACGAGGGGTAGATATACATATTATTGCCAACCTCTTGACCCCTACCAGTTTCAAATTGATCTTTGTTGAGATGAATTTAGTGGTCGTCCTAATGAGAAGCACTGCAAGTGACTATCACAGGATAGTCTTGATACAAAAGTCGGCACTGTGCCGTCACGACGGGTGAACAGATGTTGATCACAGCTAAAAACAATCCATGGGAAGACTTTGATATCAATATCATGGTCCATAAATTATCATGATATGACCGCAATTCCAGAGAGAAAATAAGAAAACTTTAAGAGACGACTTGACATAGCAGATAACGCCCAGAAAAATCAAGCAGGCCAAATTGACGACAAAGTTAAATATCTTACACCGCCAAAATGACCATTTGGGGTGAAGGGTAACAATGGAGCTCTCACTCCCCTTTGTCGTCTACCCCAAATCACGCTGAAGGGAACAGAAAGGAGACCATTTCAAAACAAACGAACGGGCAGTAAAACTTTAAAATTTTTGTCAGCCCTGTGTTTTTTTACATTTGAATTGTCACGGATTTGTGCGGTCCGATGTGGCAAAAATACGACATTGGTCATTATTCGTAGTGAACATAATCCGCACACGAGACGACGTTGTACAGCTTATCGAAATAGTCTTGTAGTCTTGCATGAGTTAACAACGAAGGCAGGAAACGTTGCACATGTGCAATAGAACAATCCGTTCTAGCAACCAAACCGTTTCCCGTCAATATTCATCTTTGAAATGGTTTCTCGTTCCATCATAAAAGAAAGCCTGTCTTTGAACCATTTCAAATAAGATGTTAAGACTGTTCTGGCGGCTATCCTACTTAGGTCGTGTTTTGACAATTGCGAAGGATAATTGAATGCTTTTGTTTGTCCTGCAGAGTCTTTATGCGGGACAGCAGAGTTTGAGAACAGAAACACTCGGTGCCGTATGGATCTATGTAGACGAGGTATATATGAATTCCACAACATATCTCTGCATGGAAAGACAAGGGCATTTTACTTACCTCCTGGCGGTGCCACAGTCATCTGCTTTTTGGCTCCCGATCCAACGACTTGAAGACGCTCATCCAAATAGTACAACCATAATTCACCGTCACTGTCTAAGATGCCTTTATACTGCAGTCGAAGTCTACCAGCGTAGACTTCAGTGATGGACGCAAACCAATACCGCTTAGGGTCTTGTGGATCAACCACCTCAACAAGTAGTCCAGCTTTAATTTCATTAAGTGGATTTGAAGCCTGTTGAGGCAAAGTATATTTCGTACCCTTAAATAAATTTCAAAATTCTAGCAGCATTCCTAAAAGTGGTCAGCACCGTACACCTCAAGAAGCACAAACATTGCAGAAATCTCTTATGTTCTCGTTTTCCCTTGGACGTCCTTGCAAAGAAAAGACGACAACTCGCAAAGATTCAACTAAAAGAGGCTACTTTCTGAAAGGTAGTTTATATCAACTGCTGGGCAAATAGTGCAGACACCTTAGCAACTGAGTTATAAAGATCTTCGGGAATATTTAATGAACGGCCTACAAAATGACGGAAATAGCCCCCACTCTGAATAGTCAAGTAATGTCACCCACAATGTAGAGGGTACAGTGAAGTGCAGCGACAAGCCAAACTAACGCTAAGTTCTTTGGATTGTACGTCGCATGTGCATCACAAGTCTGTTGCCGTTTGGCACTCAGTGTCCGCTTCTTGAATAATAAACGATTCCCAAAGGCCGCACACTTCTGCATTAGAACATTTCGTTGCCAGCAATTATACTATCTTCTATGCGGGTCATATGCTTACCTATGAAAATAAATTACATGACAAATCTTCAACTTTAGCTCAACTGCTTTTTCACGAAGGAGGAAAGGTAATTTTCTAACATTCTTCCGCTAGACGTAATCCGTGAAATGGATACCCTACACATAACACCTTCAAGGTGGTAAAAATAGTCTGTAAAAATGTCAACGGTCTACAGGTCGTAAGATTAAGTACAAAAAAGTCCTCGACACTTACGACATTAAATAAACTGTCCGCGGCCTTCCTTGCTCCTGTTAAGTTTTTTATTAAATATTGATACCAATCCTTTTGTTTATGATGGATAGCTGAGAAATGGAACAGTATGACAACAATCAAATAAAAATTTATTATGTGCTGAGTGCATCTGTACATATAACAGGATATAGATATAGACAAATGACACCATGCACATTATCTGAGACAACAACAACATGCAGATCAACAAACATCTCTACCACAAAAACTTTGTTAGGAAATACCAGAGGTCGCCGTCATCCAGAGTCGTTTATACTGATCTTCTCTCACACTTGTCAGACCCAGTCTTAAGCCATTCGCCTCATAAAAAATGTTGTGTTACAGGATACATACCAGTTTGTTCTTCTCCCTTTACAGCTGCAAACATGCACTGGATTCACCGTCTCATTAACAACTCAAAAATCTCACTTCTCCGTTGTATCCTTCCAAAATTTGACTTTTACATAGACCTCAAAGGCCTTGACGCATAACTCATTCTTACTCACGGCATCCCAATATAAAAATTTCATAATTTTATAAAGTATTCGTATTTTCAAATGCAGTAATAAAACCAAGGACTTTTACCTTCCAAATATCTTTTAGACAGAACGACATGTGGTGTAACTACCATGATTATAGCCGTGGACTAGGGGGCTTTAATGTCCAAGCCTCCTGGGGACGTACAGGGGGCTCAGTCCCATAAAGGAGTCCTTCTAATTCCTCCCCCAGCTCCCTTCTAGTCAATAATATTAAAAACAATAAGAGCCTCCAATACCCTGTAGAAATTCTACGTAATTCAATATCTGGCAATTCGAGCTCCACCTGGGCAAAATATAACTACGCCTACAGCCATGACTAATAAACACTGCACAAAAAGAACAATACCTTTGGGTGGCCTAAGCGAATGTTTGCTACGTGAACACCAGCCAACAGGGTGGATATCGTCTGTGACTACGTTGACCCAAAAGTCGCCACTATTATCATCTTCGTATCCTTCATAACGCACTAGAATCAATGGCGGTGCTTTGGCTATTACTGTTGCCAGCCAGTATGTTCCACTTCCATCCTTATTGGGACACTCCAGTTTCATCCCTGCTTCAAAACAGCAATGTTCTAATGGTTGAACCTGCACAGAGAACAAATTTACACATACAACTAAGAGTCCGTTTGTATAAGGCGAGCCAGCCCGGTCGTCCAAGGTGGCTCGGGTACGCCGAGATCTGAGCAAACAAGTTCTTCGTTAAAGAAAACTGTTTATGCGAGAAGCATCCATCCCGGTTGACACAGATGTCGGCCACACCTACCCGAGATCTCAGTGAAGTGAGATCATGTAAACGCATCAAGGCGAGCTGGCTGGGTCTAGATTTCCCACCAACGTAAACTCAGATGTCTGGTGCACTTTCAAATAAAAACGAGACCAGCCGGGTCGGTCTTTTCTCAGATAAACTTCTTTGTTACCAAATCTCGGCTTGCCTCATATAAACAGGCTCTAATTATTGTGAAATAGTTCCGCGATAAATATGTACTTCTGCAACATTTGGATGACTGCAAACTGTCAGCAAAGAAATTTTTTGTAGAGACTAGCGCAGCCGTCTTTGTATCGACAAGAAAATGGCAATGATATCGACCAGAGGAATAAAATGCAAACTTGACTATAGTAAATGCCAAACAAAGTGCAAAGTTTAAAACTACGTAACATACCATAATTGAGACCTTGAAATTTTCTATTACTGCAAAATAACACCCGTGTCCCCTTATGCTACACAAAATGTATGGTTTCGTTTGTCCCAATGATTTCTATTCCTCACTCATCGAATCGACAAATTGATCAATGGCAGCACGTATTAAATAGCATACTTCTAACAATGCCTTGGTAAACGTGAGCGATTTCATATTCTGGGGGTTACCAAGTAGATGCCATTTGCATAATGCTAACTCATCATAACTACCCTTAATGAGACATATACCACAGTGTATTATTTCTCAATTGTTAAGGAGTCACCATTGATGCCAACAAGCAAGCTGCTATAAATGCAAGTTTACAAGGTGGCATTGCATACATACATGTTTAAATGCTGACTGGGGTGCCGCAATCGAATCCGTCTTTTTCAAATACGAGTTCCAATCGAACGTTTCTTCTGTGGTCAATTTATCATCGTCTGTGAAAAAAAAGCCCATAAACGTGCAAAATGGAGCGGTGGCTTTTAATCATTGACATATAAATAATGAAAATAATTATAAATTATAGAACAAGAATATCATCTCCTTATAACTACACTGTAAACGTAAAGTACAAATGAGGACTCACTGGTGACTTATTTACTATCGTTTATATTTACATCAGAATCTGGTGTGTGTGTGAGTGGGCTCGAGCCTTCATCAGCAAGGACTGAATGGCACACAGCGCACTGGCCAAGGTGTATGACAGAGCGATGCTTGAAGGAAAGGCACAGCCCTCCGATGCGGCCAATCAAGGTACGCAACCAAGCAAAGAACACCGAATGTTTGCAGGTCTATTAACTAGCGAACAGACCTGAAGTGTTAGATCGTCTGCCTGACTAAATTTCTTATGTTAATTGCCTTCACAAGCGGCCGTACATAAACCGTGCAAATGAAGGACGCAGCTACATTTTCTATACATACAAAGCATCCAGTTATCGTCGTTCGTGCAAGTTCCAGTTGAAGTTGACAACAAGGTAGATTCCTGCCTCCTGAATATCAACATCAATATCAATATCAATTGGCATTAACCCAAATAATCCGAAATAATTTTGACGGACAGTCTGCATAGTGGATGGCGTTGTATAATAATATAATAAGTGATAAGTCCGTAAGTGTCTAATCAGATAAGAATTATTCCTTAAAAATTTATGACCTAAAACGACTTAAACAGCGCTAAGTATCTCGCATCAAACAGGACACTAGTCATAAATCTCTTCTTTATCAGCCATTAAAGCAATAAGGTCATCGAGCAACAGCCAAGCCCCTTCATGCACTACCTCGTTTTCAGGTTTCATCTATATTCTTAATGCGTGCGCATACAATAACTACTAATTGTACTTTGACTCCACCTTGATGTTAATTCTTGTATAAACACAAACAAACAAGTCCTATCGAGCTATCAGTACTAGTACACCAATGTCTTCTTCAAATTGCCTATCATATTATCGAAAAACATTAAAACGAATCAAATTGCGTGCATTGAATGGATGACATCGTATGACGACGAGGTCAAAACTTCGGGTATAGATCATTTTTCTCTCAAAAACGCCAAGTGAAGTTACAGCTTTCAAATGTTATCATCAAAAACCGTCTACCTGCTGAATCTTGTACATCCGGGGATTTTACAACCTTGCTTACTAAATTTTGGCTTGGGGTTCCTGTAAATCTTTTCCGCATAGCAGCTTTAGCTTTAAACGAACTCTTGTCCAGGTTCTGCTTCCCTTTTTCCGATGTGGCCAAACTGAAGGAGAGGTTATCTGTGCTGGTGACTCCATAAGTGGCCCTTTTGACATCCTAAGGCAAAACATTTGATCACTGTCACAACGTTGATAAATACTAAACATTGGGATGTGGTGGGAAAGTGATGATGTAGGAACTATAACGATGTAGCACCATCAAGACGAAAATATATGACACGTTATAAAGAAAGGCGGATGGAAACTATGGAAACTGAAGAAACTGAACTGAACAAAATAGAACATCGCAAAGGCATCAAGGCCATACATGACATAACAGTCTGTACATCACATGGATTTAAGGCCCCGTGCAGCACAATCAAAGAAAAAAAACAGTTATTGAAACATACTACAAATGATATATAATGCTACAGCTGCGTCATTTCTCTGTCTGCAGTCGAAACAAACGTCGGTATTTAAGTGTATAAATAAATATATGATTCACCACTGGTAGGCTGTTATCTTATACTTTACATGTACGTAAGAGACACAGGTTTAAATAGACAATCACATAAGTGACATGCCTGATTATCCATTTGATCTTTGATTCTTTGAGTCAAAGAGCAATTAAAGCAAGATAGCAACTCTAACAATACACTAAGCCATGTCCTAGGAAATACAATTGTTCTTGACAATACGTTCTTTTGTTGGTCTCTATTTTATTCTTATGGAGCAGCTACCTAACTTAATATACTACATCAACTTAATAAAACCATACACTGATGAGAAGTCTACAAGCAACACTTTACATTTCAAGGCACAAACTACTTCATATTTCAAGGCACACACTACTTCATATTTCAAGACACAAACGGTTCCATCTGCACAAAATTACCTTGCAGATAAAGTTTACCAAAACATTCTAGCTTGATAACAATTATGATACTCGAACCTTCCATAAGTGATAATATAACTGCAGTCTTCACAAAAACTACATATTGGTTTAGACAATGGCAAAAAGATGGGTCCAAACTTGTCAAACATATCTGGTTCAAATAACATAATAATAGGCATCAGATAATACCAAAATCAAAACAAGTCATGCTTACTTTGTGATGAAGAAGTGGTTTCCTTTGCTTAACATCACCAACAAGTGTAGGCACACTGGACAGTACACTGATTCTGTTGCCTTTCCCTGATGAAATCATTTGTAATCTACTAGACAGCTGCTGATTAATACTCGTTTTGGTCAACCAATGATTTCTTGTTCGTCTGTGTTTAAGCTTACAGGGCATCTTAATGATGCTCAATCATCTAAAAAGGAACGTGGTAAACAGAGATGTGAAAAAATATATTTACATGTATATTGCTCCATGAAATAAATATACTTTCACTAAACGCTTCGACTGAAATCTTCTTCAAAACTTAAATCATAAAAACGATTTAAGTCAAATGTTAAATGAAAGTCTGTTTATTACATATATGTTTATATATACATATAAATATATACGTTTGCCATAAAAAAGACTACAAGACATCAAACAAAATGCAGCTAGTATAAAGCTACCAAGAAAAAGGTACCTCGTCACCCTGTATCTTTTTTTTCTCCCCTTAATCAAAACAATGTAACTTTTCAAGCCCCCATAAGTGATGCCCTTACAAACAACTTTGGACAACTGTTTTTATCTTCATTAATATCATGTTCCACTAACTCAGTTTTCAATCTCAGCATGCATGAGGCTGTTATAACTATATAACTATAGATTATTTATAACAAATGTCAAAGCAAATGTTTGCCAGAAATGGCTGAGTTAAGACTAAAACAGTCTCTACCTTTCACATTTGTCTAGCGTATGATACGTTTCCTGGGGCAAATATATATCACAAAGTGATAACCATGATGAAATATGTGAACACTATTATTTGTCATGTTATGTTGTAATAAAAGTAAGGAGGTCATAATAACAAAACTGATTGCCCCATTGTTCGCATATGTAAAGAACAGTGCTAGCGTTTCACAATACCATTGCTTTTAAATCAAAGATATTCATTTTTAAAAAAAATACAATAAGAACACTTACAGCATATGGTACACATTAACATTCAATATGCCATAAAACATACAGTAATTAACTTTAAATTACAAACTGCAGGGCTTCTTTATATTCACATGTACACCCTATCTTAAGGTTTCTGCACAGAATGCAGTGAGCCCACTAAGATGTCTATGGTTTATCTACGCAGTGGGATCCAGGTTGTTATTAATGAGATCACATCTCATAATTCCCTGTGCCTGGCATTATAGACCTAGAATCTCTCCTGTGATGTCTGAAGTTGAACTTGAAAAACAATTCTCTGGTTCAAGGTCTATGAATCCAAGGTACTTCAATCAATCCACACAGGCTACAAGTTCTTCATTTGTTTAGAATAAGTATTGTCTAGGTTCATTGGCAATTTTCTGGGAAAACCATACAATAAAATTTTCAGGGCCAGAATGTATCTCATACCAGTAAACAAACTTTGGTAACCAAACTCAGCCTGGCAAGTTACTCAAAAAAATTCCTTGAAATCACTTTTCCATGTTTTTCTTACTTCTCTAAAAAAATCACAAAAAAAACCCCAAACAATCTGCACCCTATGCATCTCCTTTTTACACATAAAAATCACTTCATTTCCTGTGCTTTCAGGCTTTGCCTCTGATCCTAATACATGCTTTCCTTTTGCAAGCCCCATATCAAAGAGAGCAACCTATAGAGCTTTGTTTTCAACACTCACCAAGTCAAGGTAGTCAATATTATATCGCTGATTTATCACCAGATACAAATAAGACTTGTTGCCTGATGAAAACCAAGTGCAACGGTGTGTTAACAAGGCAGGGGGGGGGGTGGGTTCAGGCCACCATATTTCAAAAGATGGTCTATAAGATTCATAAAGAAATGTTATGGAAGTGGTAAGAATACCTTACCTTTCTTAACCACAAAAACCTTCCCTTAGCCCTCAGGCCTATTAGGCACACACTCATAAAAGGCACAGGTGACGAGTGGTAGATGGCAACTCATTTTGTGATATCGGTCAAAAAATAAGCTTGTCGTCACATTGAGAGGAAAAATAAATTATACAATTACAGTAAAGGTAATAAAACTTAAATGCATCAGTGACTGGAATATGCTTCATAAGCTGAAAAATTCTGGACTGGGGTGGTGTAGCCTTGTCAGGAAACAAAACAGGGTCATACTTAAGGTATAATTTGTAATTATTGGTCAGGGCAAATATTTAATTTTTTGTTCACAGAAAAATCTATTTGAGGGTGTGTTTAAATAAATTCAGAAAGGTAAATTTGAGATCCCTGTGGTCTTCTGATGAAGAGAATTGTTACAATATATGACTGTTAATGATAGCACGAAGAGAATTTGATGCAAGCCATTTGTCATTTTTCTCAAACAAACACTCTAAGGCCCACTTCCACTTCAATTGCAATTCACAATTTGTATACAATTTGCAAAGGATGCATGTGAAGTCAAAACACACTTAATAGTTCTTCTTGTGAATTACTATTGTTTGATTAGCCAATAAGAATGTATTTATTATTTATTGCATAAACCATAACTAATTGGCATGACAGTGAATTTGATTCAGCAGTGCCTATTCATATTTAACTCAATTCATACTTCCTCTCCTTGTTTTGAAAATGCTGGGTTCTGATTGGTTTCTTTCCATCAGGGACCATTTGCAAGCAAATGTTTGCAAAAAACCAAACAATGGGAACTGGACAAAATCACATTGCGAAGTTTTGCATGCCAATGCTTACAAATCACATATCAAATTTAAACAAAAGATGGCATGCAATTTGTGACTGAAGAAGAAATGGGCCTTTACCAGGGATGCCCAAGGGAAAACATTTTGTTCTTTTCATCCTAAAGGGACATGGCAACTATCTAAAAGAGAATAAGTTACATTAAAGAACTACTGTAAACTGACTTTAGAATTATTGGTAAACCTGAACAAATGATTTAAATTTAAATTTTAATATAAGTAAAAGTCATTTCATAAGCCACAACATTGGAAAAGTGTCCAGTTTACAGTTGTAAGATGTGTGTTCAACGATCTACTTGTCACAATCAAATTTTACATTTGCCTAATTAAAAGGCTATGTCTGATCTAAGCAATGTGGTCCTGGACCTTCTCATACATGTACGTTTACCTCATGCTTCTACATCGCTAGATTAAAAATATTCAGCACTTTCATTTGCTTTGTGGCTTGTCTATTCATGGATTCCAGCCACAGAAAGCAGTCCCCCATAAACATTTGCCTTCTCAAGATTGCTTGTGTCAGGTCAATCATGTTACATAAAACCCCAGGATACGATAAAGTAAATTGTTTGATGACAAAAGGTTCACACACTTTGGATAACTCACCTAAGCCTAATTTCCATCAACATAATCACACTGTCTAGGTGTCCCTGCGTACAATCTCATTGCTTGAAATCTAGTTTAATCACACCGAGTGGACTTTTTCCGTGCATTTTCAGTCCAAAATTTCAAAACATTTTGGTAATTTTTGCATCAATTTTCTAGTGAGATGCAAGATCAATGACTTGGTGCCATAACTGCAAGGCTTTGATCTCACTTGCTTATATTTTACTTGACACATGTAAGCAAGAATGTTTGTGTAGATGATAAAATGCTTGAAGGAAAGACCGAGAGTTTCAAAACAAATTGATCAAATTTTTGCAAAGGAATGAATTGTATACTCTGTGTCATATGACGATTCTTCTGAAGATCATACAAGAGAATGTCAGGGGAAACTTTTTTCAAATGCACTTTCTTTTAAGGTATGTTAAACCATAAACCAAAATATACAATGTAAATATGTAAAATAACAACATTTATTTCTCAATTTAATTGTAAACTAAATTTTCATTTAACTGAACTGATAGGTTTCTATTGCAACAACAAGTAAAGCATAATTCCCGAGAGAGACAAGAGTTGTAAGGTGATCATAAAACTAGGTTTATTACTATGTTTTCTGTGCACACATTTTTTGCTATTCAACAGACTTGTTGGACGATAATGACATGAGTGCTAACTATTGCATACCTCAAGCCAATCAAGCATATGGTGGCCAAGAGAGAGGTATGTAGCAATTTGTTTGCAACAGTTAGGGTTATTACAGTGGATCTAAGTAGAAACTAGAAATCCAACTTCAATGCAATCAACAATTTTAAAGAAATTTGCTGCATTTTATCCTGAACATAAATGGTAACATTTTATATCCAAAAGAGACACACAATAAGCTGTAAAAACAAAAGTTTCAACAAATCATGATTTCAAAAATATGTGAAAACATAAACAAAGGAGAAAGTGTTTTTACCACAATTTCAGTTACTTCAACTAAGTAGGAAAATCAAATTTTGACTTGAGTGTTGATGTCAAATAGCAATGACTTACATTTAAAATACATGCAATGTTCTGCACACCTGAGAAGCTGTAGGCTGTAGGACGTACACGTGTGATTGCATATATGTATATGTACATATACAAATATATATATACACAACTCATTGGAGATAATAAAACAAAAACTAACCAGCAAACAGACTACATTCAGTTCTTGGATTTTCCAGACTTGGACAGTCAAACAAAAGTGTTCTTTCCCACAGATGATCTCAGGGTGAAATCATCAAGCAGATTATCAATCAAAATGCTGTCCACATTCATCAAGGCAACTGTGTTCAGTTGGTCTTGGGACAAACCAGATTGCAAATACACTTTCAATCATAAACTTTCAGCACTACAGCTGAACATAGGTAAAGTTAGTATAAGCCTTAGTAATTTGCTAACTTCTGGGATGACTTCACAGAGGGCCTTTTCTTTAATGATATATTTTAGTGTTGAATCAAAGTCTTCCAGCTTACGTCCTTGGCTCTGTCAAGCAGCATGTCTCATGTATGTAGTTTGAGTCTGGTGCAATCCACATCATCCACATAATGCTGAGAAATGTAATCGGAGTGGACTTAATTACCAATAAGAAACTTTTCAATATTTCTGTAGTGCACAGAAGTTTCATCAGGCTCAAATTGGTCAGTCCAACTAAAACAATGTCCAGCATAGAAAAATACACTTGGTGGTATGCATCTCTTTGTGTGCCTTTTTGGAAAAAATGTAGACTCAGCATTGTCTTACAGCCATTGTGGAACTTTTTGAAGACATGGAATCTGCAGCTCATTGGTGTTTTCACTCAGATCTGCAGATCCAACAACTATTTGCCATACATAGGGAGCCAAATCTAGTGTCTGTTCTGGCATCTGAAACTGATTGTCATATTGATTTGACAACTCCTTCAACTCTGCTGAACTTAAACTGTTTCCCCTGAAGACTGGCACTTCTTCTTTCGACAATGGTAAACATCATCTGTAGTACTTCAATGATGAAATAGGCATCAAAACTTAATAGTAACCTCCAATATCCACCAGCTTTAACACCAGTTGCATCTTTTTCATTTCCATCCACTTCGAGAAGCCACTTGAAAATCTCCTCATAATTTCTTGTGATAGCCTGCAAAGACACAAGTCTCACGGTCCATCTGGTTGGGCAAAAAGGTTGTAAAGACTTCTTTTGATTGTCCGCGTTTTCATCTTGAAACCATGCAAGCTGTTTTGGGGAGCTAAGAATGAATGCTATTAACTTTGGTGCCAGTGCGATGACATTGCTGATTTTGTTTTAGTCGGCATAGCATCTTGTACTACTAAGTTTAGTTTGTGTGCCCGCCAATGTACATAGATACCACTGATACAGCCTGACATATTGGCAGCCCCATCATAGCACTGACCATGGCACTTCAGCGACAACCTTCATTGTTGCACAAACACTTCCGCTTGAAGCAATTTCAGTAGTGTAAAATCCAAGACACAACTCTTGAATATCAAAATACTTAAACAGAAATCTATCTCTTTTTTGGTGAAAACATTGGACATTTGTCAATTATAAGGCCACAGTACTACACTTCTTTCAATTGCCTGGCCAATTCTCTTCATACCGCCATTAGTACCTTTCATCTCTACTGAGCCAAGCAGCTAAGTCAGAAGTTTATCCACTGTATACTTAAAAACAGGCTCAATTTGAATCTCAATAAATCTTGAAATGTGTGCATTTAAATTATATTTGAAAACATTTTTCGAACACTATTCTATGTCAGTACCATGGAGCAGTTTCCTAATTTCAAAAAGATGTTATAATTGTCTTTGTGTGAACAAAAGATTTGATTTTCATAATTGACAGATGTGTAAAATTATGACAGGTCTCATAAACAATTGATCCTGTCTGGATTTCCTATTACTCAACAAAAATGATGTGACACCTAAATATAACAAGTTGGAAAACAACAATGACAGTTTGCTTGGTAATTTTTTTCAGGGGGATAAATAGCATTTGTCAGGGGTGGCTTCAGCCCCCGAGTACTCAGTGCCTATGACAGTAATCCACAATAACATTCATTTCCCTAACACATTTGAAAAAGACAATATTGAATATTGCAACTTTTATATACATCTTCCTCCAATAAAAGTGAGTTTAATCTTGAGACTGTCTGCCAACGTATGCTACCATGACAACTTTCAATGTCCAATAATAATAATAATTTGTTGCCAAAAAATGGTTTGTTTCGTTTTCTACTTAAATCACTTATATTAAGGAACTCAGCTTCATTTACTGTTAGGGCTTGTCATTTTCAAAAGTCTGCATTTACTTTAAAGTAAAAGTTATAAACCACAAAAAAGTCAAAGAAATTTCTCCTCTGGCTTTGTTTTGGTGCAAATAAACTTTCACAACAGACCAGTACAGCTATGAAAAAAATTCATGTCATGTTTTCGAAACTAACGTTTGTGCTATTCCAAAACAAAGAATACCTCACTATATTCAATAGACATGATGGTCCTCCGTTGTAGCATTTAATCATTAGCTATTATTTCACAAGAAAAACGGAACAAACTATTTGGAGGGAAAAATTGCGGAGGAATACAGCAAACAAACCCCCACTCGGATGAATACTATAAAGCTTCACAAACAATAACAGTCAAATGTAAGGGTAAGTTTTACACTTCGCCAGCATCGGCTTCCAATCGCAATGGCGGGTATATTGAACTCTTGCCGCGATTGCTAGTCCAAAAAGGAGCTCTCGCTACCGTCATTTCGGCTCATGCGTACACTCACTCGTAAAAACCGAAGAAACTTGTCTACCTGGAACCATTTTGTCTTTAGGCTGTAAACATGGACACTCTTCCATGTTTATCGTTTTCAATTTTCGCGCCATTTCTTCACTTCCGGAACAAAGGCAACCTGTCTGCCATCCACAGCGAACAAAATGGCGACGGTCTAACACCGATTCATTCGCTCTCCGTCTCTCACAGCTTATATGCATTAACAGGTGAGCAGCGAACCGTGCTGAATAATGACTACCAAAAGTCTGTTTGTTCTGCTTCTTCGACTTTCAAGCATACATTTGAGTTACCCATTCTCTAATCGAGTTCTAGCTTTTCTTCGTTCCAGTGACTGACTTTCAAGTCAAGTGAAATTTGGGTTTCGTAACTTCGACTTTCGCAGCCTTTATTTGGCATCTGAATACCTATTCTTTTGTCCTTTGGCAAGTGTAGTTGGCAACTGCTAACTAAATCATCTATATAAACACAATTTGCTGAAACTCCGCCGCGCGATTCATGCTATGTCTTCCATACTTTGTTGCGTTTTGTTTTGTTGTTCTTAAAGCGCGTTACTGTGCTCCATGATGGCCATAAATACAACTGTGTGATTATTAATTACCTGAGAATGGAACCGAGCCTGCCAAAATTGATCTCCTTTTCGGTTAACTTGATTGCCTAGAATGTAAAAAGAGTATATCATTTCAGGATATTTGAACGGGGGAGCAAAGATTAAAAACAAAATTAAGGTAAGATTGAGCCGCCACCAAAGTTCATACCATGTTCTCGGTAGAACTCGATACTTTACCTTTTCATGTCTACCATTCTCTGGGTTGTCAATAAAACGTTATGAAGTTACCATCAAAATTGAGATACCTGAAGCGCTGTCGACGGAAATACAGTTTTCCCTTCCACGCGTCAGCAGTCTTAAAATCATTGTTGTGTGGCTTCAAATTATCTTCATTTTTCTTCACCCTTGCAACAAACACCACTGCGCAGCCGCAAAAACTTTCGTGTTTGTAACTAGCTTGTCTTTCCTCCTTTAAAAGAATGTTCAATTTGCATACGCTGCGATATAGCAACATAGCGTGGGTCATAGCAATATATTCTAAGCTTAATTAGGGTATTCCATGCAAGTCAAGTTAGATATTCACTATCTACAGTGTCCTTTGAGTAAAATAACTCAGTTCAAATCCATTGAACTGTCGTGAGAACGATACCTCAACTGATCTTTCATCGTTCAACGGAACAATGTCAAAGCAATACCCGTCATCGTCTGGATTGACTACCCAAAAAGACGTTTCTAGAGCGGTAAAATATTGTAGGAAAACATAGGAAAATCCATTCGGGAATTTTGTTTTTCATCTGACTTTCGCCATTTTCAGCGATCGAGTTGCAACTCCGTGAAAAGTTTCCAGATCAGATTAATATATATTGCGAACTTTGGAGACACAGGACTTTCTCGGTTTCCATTCTGTTCCTTGTTCTTTAAAATTACAAAGGGAACTGCTCAGCAAAAGAGCTTAACAATATCATTTGTACGTTCAATTGGTCGAAGATGATAAATGTCACGTAGCACATAAACGTTTATCATTGTAGAACCAAGAGAATTCGATGAACTTTCACCCACACAACCTAATCTACACAAATGAAATGGCGTGAAAATAATGCCTAATTCACTTCCAGCATTTAATACGCTATCGAAGTTGTGCATTCTGGAAGTATTTTGGCCAACGGCTGATTAACACTAGTAGTAGGAGCACCGTTTCATCCTGGTAAAATAGAACTATTTTCATATTTAAAACATACCAAATAATGACTTGCGGAAGACTAAGAACACGGCCACTTACACAAAGAGTAAATCTCATTTAAATGAAATTCGAACTCTAACACTGCAAAATAAACAATAGACTTCGCTACTTCAATTTCTGTCAAAATTTAGTTGTGTCTGAGGCGAACTTCAGATTCCGAACACTGGACTTTCAATCACAACCTCGAAGAGACGCGCAATCCTGGTAGTCACGTCTCCTCGTATATTTAACACGTAACCGACTTAACTTAGCCAAAACAGTTACCTTCTTTGTTGAACTATTTATGATGTCCATTATAGCAGCGTTTTCAGAACAATAGCATCTTTTCTCACTCACACAAACTATCACACACCGAATACAACCAGTAGCATATGCGTCAATACAAGTGGTAAACATCTGTTCACGATTACACACAAACTTGCGTCCACCATGCCATTTAATCACAGGCCAAAACCGATACACAACTACCCGACAATGCGTGAGATGAAAAAGCGAAGAAATAGAAATACATGATAGGCTTCCTCATTATAAAAGGCATTTACGTTTCAAATTTCACCAATCTGCCAGGCAGATTTGTACGATCGGTTACTAGTGTTGATGATGGCTAACAATACCCGAAATAAAAAGCCATTTGCTGGCGAATCTAATACGTGTCAAAGACATTTAGTCACGTGTACACACATGCACAGAGTTCAACCAACTCGCGAACATTACGAATGTACAAAGGCCATTTACCTCAAACAGGAAAGGATATATCTTACTTAGATTGGAAAATACATCATTAACTTGTTTTTGTACACCACCTTGTTGTCCATTCAACTTCGTGAATTTTGTTCACTCCAGTGAACACCTGCTACAGCAGCACTGCGGTGCCCAGTGTAAATTATTTGTCTGTACAAGTCCATATCCGTAAATGCTAGGCAGTGCCATCATTTGGAATGGGCAAGGCTCCATTTCAAACTTAACATTTGTATTTTTGAACTAACGACAGTCAATGGGTGCGACAAATGGATACCTACAACATACTTGAACAATCTTTTTGTGGTACAAAAGTTGAAAATCGCCTTGAAAATTTGCGACATTGCGCTAAAACATTCTTAAAAGCTTTCTTATTCTGAAGAGTCTCAGACGAAAAAAAGTTCTTTTTACAGGACCCTCAGCATTATCATTATGCTGATAGG
>JANTCA010011481.1:0-27094 GCA_024741275.1 Chironex yamaguchii | reverse complement strand
TGTAATATTTGGGTGTACTTAAAACCGGAGTCACGGATAATTTTACCCAAGCGATAAAACTTGAAATGAATACAACGCGTAAGCCACTCTAGTCACAAATCTATAAATAACACATTATAAGAAATGTTGGTTTATTGAATTCGATACAAAATACAGAGATAGCATCAATGGCAACGAAGGATTCCCTCTAATACAAATGCAGTCCGTTTACCTCTGTCACTCAAAACGACACTATGGTCAACCATAATTCACAAGTTCATCTAAAAGATGACATCTATGTACAATCTTCGACTTAAAAGCCTAATTTCAACATTAAGAAAGTTGATCAAATTTATGATTAAACAAACAACTCTAGGATCTCATCGTCTAAGTTTTGCAAGTGTTGCTGTAAAGTTTAATCTTATGAGAACCAAATGAATAGGTTTACATCCGTATCTCAGTTGAGTGATTTAGAATAGCACTCTATGACTAAGCTTTGGAAAGCTGTTCTGTGTCAATAAACATGTTGTGATATCTGGGGAGAGCACAAAAAAATTACATCACGAAAACAGTATCAAACGCAGTGAGAACATTGCAGACTGAACAGTCAGCAAAGGAAATAAACAATATACTCTGACAATACCTCATATTAGGTGAAATCATTTTTGAATTACTTGAATCATCTTTTTATCATCAAATTTGCTTTGGAATTGACAATGCCTCCTTTCCCATTTTTTAACAGGTTTACTTTATATTAGAGAAAGAAGGATTCGTATGTACGTCATATTGCATGATAGATCTCCTGGATAGCAGCACATTCAAACCAGTTTGCCACCTGCTAATTTTGTCTTCTGGGAAGCAGGGCTTTTCTTCCCGGAACATCCGATTGTCAGCTAAACAGGAAAACATTTAGAAATCATAGGGAGTTAGGCAAATGCTGCCTTGTTGTCAATGTGAATGACGAATGCAAAATTTTTTTCAAAGGACAATTATTAAGAAAATTTTTCAAATGGAAACGGTGAGAGAGAAAAGAAAAGAAAGGTTTAGTTTATTGTAGTTAATTCATAAGTGTAGCGTGTGAAACTTGCCGGTTCAATTACAGTACTACACTAGACCAATTTGAGAGGGACTGGGAACTATCAAAATGCAATCTTAGTGCCTCCTTTTGAAGGCAAAGGAATGGTAGTAGGTAGAACAGCTACATTTAGATTTGACGTTTGTTCATGTGATTATTCATATCTTACAAAGCAATAACAATTTCTGATGCAAGGAAATGAGCGCATTGATTTGTTTTTCTTAGCATTCATTTGATTTCATTGTGGTAAATGAAAAGAGAACATGGGTGGTGGTGGGGAGTTTGCGGTCCTAATTATCTCTGAAATCATGTTTGATTCATACAGGACAGCAGAACTCAGTGAAGAATAAAACCTTGTAGTGACGCAGTCATCATATCATGACCTCAAATTCACCTCTGAGAAACAACGTCCCGGTAGCTCAGTTGTCAGAGCATCTGCCCGGTAAGCAGAAGGTCCCGGGTTCGGCTCCTGCCCTGGACGTACGATTTGTTTCTCAGGAAAACAACACTCATTTCAATACCATTCAAATGGTCATAATTGCAGGGACTCAAATAGCTACAACCTAACCTTACGAAATTTAAATTCTAAAAATCCTAAACTTTAAATATTCCCAAGAACATGCAAAACAAATTTTTCTTAGATGTATTAAAAAAGTTAAAATCTTCACAATTACATCGCAAAACTAATTTTTGGCCAATTGGTCAAAGACCACAGAATTTATCTTGAGAAAATGTACCTGCCAAAATTGATATCATATGAGATGCAAAAAGTATGTTTGGCGCGCCTCTAACGATATTTATGAGGTTGGTAAATCCGAAAACGTTTTCAACATCTCTGACACAGCCAGTAAAATTCACTTAGCGACAGTTTAAATCTGCGTTAGTTCAGATGGCTTCATAAAATCTGCTGTTGCTGTTGTTTGTTGCCGACAGATTGTGACGCCACAGAGAACGTCTCATATGTGTGGCTGAGACAGAGATGTTGTCGACTCTGATCTCTACAGCTTATGTCATCTTGCGAATTCTGGGATGGTCTTCTCTGTGCTGCAAAAACTTTGAAAGCTTCCTCTGTGAAATCTCTTTGAACGTAATCCTGTCCGATGCTTTAAATTTTTCTGAACATATACCGTAGATCCTCGAATTGGCCCCCTGGGGGCTTATTTATTTTTTATATTTTTGGATGGGGACTTATTCGCGGGAGGGGCTTATTCGACGAGGGGGCTTATGAAATTATCTGAAACATGCCACGTAAAAAGCTCATTTTCAAATTTTCTTTTTTCTCTTAATGAAAAAGAATATAAGAAAATATTGTAAATATGAAAGTTAGTCTGTAATGTCAATTTCCTCGTCTTCCGCGTCCCCGTTCAAGATCAGGAAGGAATTCTGGACATGCTTCTTGCATGTCAGATTCATCAGGAATAAACGGGTTGGTTTCCTTGCCTTCAATCAATGCTAGCTGTGTCTTTAACATTTCTCGCCCAGCACTACGGAGAACAAGAACCATGCCCAGATATTGGTAACAAAGCTACTGGAAAAACAAAATCATTTGGAACTCGCTGTAGATAACGAAAACTCATAATTGAAAGACCTCGTATATATTAGAATTCCTTCATGACAATTCAATCATTACCAGATGTATAAATTTATTGTGGTAACTTAGTAAAACGCCAAGGAGAACCTCAGTTGGCTGAAATCAACAAGCTAGCAGTGTGGGCGTATTCAAAGGGGACTTATCAACAATTTGCAGTTGTAGGGTGGCGGCTTGTTCGAGGGGGGACTTTTTCGAAGGGTTGGGGGGAATTCGAGGGTTTACGGTAAGCTCTTTTCTATGTCGGCTTTTCTTTCTTCGCGACTTCTTTTGTTTCATTTCATCACCAATTTCTCGATAAGGTTATCGGTAAAATTGTGATTGTTGTTTTCCCTCTTGAGATCTTAAACCGCATGCATCGTCAGTTTAAATTGGCTCATTAATTAGTAAGAATATTTGATGTCAATTATGAGTGAAAAAGGCCCATTTCTCAGTTACTTTTAGTCCCTTTAAAGGTAAACCGATATTTTGAAGATCACGAAATTTGAGGAGATAAATAATGCATGAAAAGACCTCATGAGAATTTAGTGAAAGGAAAGAGATGTTGACCTTCCAGATGTCAAGGGTTAGTAATTTTCCTCAAGAGAACAACAGAGTTTTGCTGATAAGATTGTTGAAGAATTGGAAATTACAGAAATTAGTGAATTCTTTACTACACATCTGATTAACGAAACTTGTCTGGTTGTATTGATCGCTCTATAAGACCAAAATTAAGACAAAATTGACGGGCAGCTTGATGTAACAGGTCGATATTAATACTAACCGTTATATCGTTGTTATTAGATACCGAACTAACGAATTAGTTCACTTAGCTCCTTTACAAATTCTATTCAATTTTCATTAAATAAAATGTCTTTGATCAATTCACGAGAAAACTAACGTATCAGAAAACCATCAATTACTAGGGACTATCAAAAACAGCAATGACTGTCAATAGGAAAGACGGTTCATGTTATGTAGGCAGTGATTTCTCGCAAGTTATAAAGTAGTGAAGCCGGTACCTACTTTCATCAAAGCTACTTAGTCTATGATCTCATCAGAGAAAGCCGCGAGCAAGTCACTTTACATCGATTTCATCATGAGTCACAGTAGTTTAAACGTAGCCAACTAATTTCGTGTCTTCTGTAGAATTCCACTGACTCAGTAGCTGCTGACAAACGCTGAGGTAAGCCCAATCCAACTGTATTCTCCCTAGGGCGGTAGTACTATTTGATTGATCTGATGAAATGTCGGTAAAAGAATCAGTATCTCCTTAGATATAAAATGTCAAGGTATCTTAAGCCAAAAAGGCAATGATAGATCCAAAAGATTGTAATGCAATGCATTTTGTTCGCTGGGCACTAGTTCAAAGCTCTTCTAAAACGGAACATCAAAGGCCCATTAGAGTTGAAAATTATCAACCATTTAGGTTTATCCTGGAAAGTGATGTGCTTAGCTTGTAGATAAAGCAGCCACAAGTCGTTACTAGCATGAGAAGAGACCACACATTTCAGACTGGAAGCAGGTCCATAGGCCAAGCCGTCTTCAAAATACGGCACATTGGGACACTAATGCATTGACCCGATCTATGGCAAACGGACCGAATGCAAATTTCACAAGGAAATGATAATTTACAGGCATTCTTATGCAATGCTGACACATTATGACCGTTAGATTTCACTGCAATTATTAGAAATATTAAGCTTGTTTATGCCAATGAGGAAATCTGCTTATGAGTGATAGTCAACACTCATTACACTGGGCTGCATCAAAACTGCAACATAAATGACAATATCATTTTTAAGACCAACTTTGCATGCTGAACACTGTGGTAGAATTCGTTTTACTCCTGAGGTTTTATTTTTTGTGTTACGTAGCATTTGTTATAGTGCTAGGTGCATAGCCAGCTATGTATTAATTGTTACTGCGTAATGTGATGGTGTGATCATTGACGGTGTTTTATGTTTATTTATTTCGTTGCAAATTAACTGAAGGATATTGCAAACTTGCAAGAAACATCCTAACTCGTTCTGCTACGTATCCAAAAGTCCACACCCACAAAACTGAAGCTCAATGTCACTTCTTCACTAAAACAGTATCGTGCCTACTTTGGCATTCAACTAGGAAATAAAGACAACCCATGGGCTCCTCATATTCCCTGTCTGAGCTGTATTTCTTGGTTCAACTATTGGATTAAAAGGAAACGTAAGTCAATGCCATTTGGTATACCAATGATTTGGTGGAACCGGGAAATCACCACGATGACTCCTATTTTTGTAAAGTAAAACTGCTCAGGAGGGATGCTTAAAGCATGAAACACATTAAATATTCTAACATTCAATCAGCTGTCCGACCTGTACTACGCAGTGATGACGTCTTGTTCAACATTCTTAGAATTTGCACTGTAGCAGTTCAAGCAACTCTTCAAGTAGTGACTATGAAGATGTAGATTTGGATCAAGAGCTTAACCTTACCGGAGTCTGTGGGAAAAGCCCTCAGTTGTTTGAACAAAGTGAGCTAGATGATCTTGTTCGAGATCTAGGGCTGTCAAAAGAATCTAGACAATTGCTAGGCTCAAAGTAGCAGCGAAAACCCTTTTGGGAAGCAGCACTCTCTAGGTATTGGTATCGAGAGCAGGCATTCGTGTGGTAAGACATGGTGTATTGTCTGATGTTTCAGATCTTGTGGGACACATGGGCAAGGAATACCATCCTCACGAAAGGAGGCCTTTATCAACTCCCCTTCAAAGGGTCTTAAAGTACCATCATTGCCCATTGTGTATTATTTTAGATCTATCTTAATTTTTAAATACAATTGTTATTTTCTTAAGTAGATATGTACATGCCTTAATGTGTGTAACGTACATTTATCATGATTTCGTTTCTTCTCAATCATAAAATATGGCCTGTCCAGCTCTGTTTGCTTATTCTTACCTACATCAATTCACAGAAATTTTATAGACCTGGCTCAGACTCATTTCTGCAAGATAAGCCTGATAATTTAGCGTCGGTTATTACAGAAATACAGAAACCTCCCTGAAAAAAGAGTATGCTTTCTGGAATCAGCATGCAAGCCCCTAATGGGAAATGTTGTTGATGTCTTTGTTGCAAGGAATTTTCTTTATGTAGCCAAGTGCTATTGCTTAAAGAATATTTGACGTCATTCATAGAAGTGTTGTCTTATACAATTGAGAGGTTAAAAAACTCTTCTTACTTGAAATACTGGAGAAGAAAATTTCTAGCCCTAAGGAGGAAACTCTTGAGTTATTTCTTACTTATTTACTGCGTATGTACACTCCAATTAAAGTCCAACCCTAATAGAAATTTCATATTTTGTTGCATTCATCTTACCACTTCACCCTCAGACAGTAAACTTTTACCTTCATAGTACTTTGACAAATCGAAAAAATAAAATGATCCATAGTGTAGGCTAAAGATCAGTAAATAAAATGTTGAAACTTTGTAACTTTATCGCACTTTTAAGGAGAACAACGATTAATCTGAGAATTTTCGATCTACATGCCAAATACGGAAATAGGGAGCATACTGATAGTTGCGTAGACAATAACAAGAAGCCAAACGAATGAATTGCCACACAAATTCATACAATCTCCATTATAATGGAGCAATTAACATTATCTAAGCCATTTGCGAAATAAACAAAATTAACCCATACATTTCTATCATTAAAGAATTGCTACTAGTAGTGGCATAACTTTTACTAGTATTGGTAGTATAGTTGAGTACTGCTACTAGTAGCACTGTTACCAGTAATACTAGTATGGGTAACTACTGCAATCAGTACTTTTACTAGTACTACTAGCATGGTTATCTTTTACTAGTAGTTTGTCGCATGACTCCCTCTAAAGGGCGATAAAGTTACTAAATGTTTTCTTTTTATGGCTATATACTAGCCCCACGCCACTGCAGTCTTGTGAATCATTTAATATTAGCAGTACTTGTACTACTAGTATGGTTAAGTACAATCTTGTCCACCACAAAGCTAGCGTCGGTCACCATAGACTCGTTACCGAGAATAAATTTTAGGGATCCTTTACACTCATGGACCTAATTTAGACTTTGACCTCCATTGACAACCACATCCACACTTGCTCCTTTCTTCTTAGTTGTCTCATTTTTACAACCAAATGTATATTTATTTTACCCTCGTCTTTCCTTCTTTTTTGTCTTTCCGTACATCTATTCTTGCAATTGCTATTGTCCTTTGTCTCTATTCTGATCATTTCTCTCTATGATGGTTTTGTCTCAGTACTCCTTCTCTTTGTGAATTTCACTTGAAATGATTCTTACGATGAATAGAAGGCAAGCATAAGTCTAACACCATCACGTGATATTTCTTGTCTCCAAATGTCAAATCTAGTCTTCCTCTTAAACATGTCATTCTCACTTTGTGCGCACACTCCCAGCATAGCTGGTTTCCGTCAATTTCAAGCACTTTTATTTTTTCCCAATATTCATTCCATTACTTTGTTCCTTCCGGTAATACAGCTTTCTTCACCACCCACCTTACTGCCACATTTCCTAATGCAGTATAGGATCTTCTAACATACTCATCTTTAGCCATTTTTTGTGCATCCTAATAAAACGTGCTGTACAATTTCGTTCCTTTTATCACACAACCTACAACTATCAGTTTCCCTCGATCCTTTCGTTTTTTTTCAAGCCCGTGTCTCAACCATTTGTTCTTGCTTCATGACGATGGCTAGAGAGCTTCTGTTTTTCTTTTTCCTGATTATTATTATTATTGTTATTATTGTTATTATTATTATTATTATTATTACTATTATTATTATTATTATTATTATTATTATTATTGCTGTTGTTGTTGTTATTGTTGTTTCAGTTTATGCTCTGGTTGTTGAAATTGCCGTCGTTACTCCTGTTAGGCGGCTCGAGACAAGTGACCAAAGGCTAACAGGGAATCTCATTTTTATATCTCCAGTACTTTCCTTAGAATTCTTGCTAGTCCCAGCAAAGCAGCTTTTTGAAGATGTCCCACATCAACTGGCGCAACCAATTTTCTTATTACTACTATTATTACTACTACTATTATTATTACATCCAGAACTAATGAAATTGTAGGAAACGTAATTGTAATTCTTGCAAATAGTGTGTTAGTTAAGTTTGTTTTTCCCCTGTGAAAGATTCAAGTAGTCAGTTCCAAGTTACCTGTAAAGTGAGACTTGAAGTCACCTGTAAATTGAGACTTGAAGTTACCTGTAAAGTGAGACTTGAAGTCACCTGTAAATTGAGACTTGAAGTTACCTGTAAAGTGAGACTTGAAGTTACCTGTAAATTGAGACTTGAAGTTACCTGTAAAGTGAGAGTAAACTGAGTTTACACATCATTACAATACAAGTCATAAACAAGTAAACTGAGTTTACACATCATAACAATACAAGTCATAACGTGTAGCCATGTAAGCATAACAATATGGCAAAGAAACGTTTAGACAACCAGATATGGTAGTTGATGAACGAGGTTGCACGACAAAGCATTCTTGAACTGTCGTTTAAAGCTGTTTTCAAATTGCTTAGAGACATTTACAACGTGATTCAATTTTCAGCTGGTCAAGTGTTACAAATTTAAAATGACGCAGAAAACCCCAAATAAATAAAAAATAAAAAATATTCTAACTCTGCAGTTCTAAGATCTGGCATACAGGCTGCTTCACGTTATAATCTTCAATTTCTGAAATCTAATTAACTACCGGAGCTTTCATGATGTTTATAACTGTTCTTACTTTATTTGTTTTTATGTGATGAGTAAGTAACATTTTTATTGCATTAAGAATGTTGGGTTTTTTTTCTATAACCAGAAATGCAATCTTTAATACGTTCATTATACTTCTTGTCTACGCAACATGTTTGCACGTAGTAACTGTTTCACTCACTCACGTAGCTGAAAAGGGGGTACGTTGGGGCAGTGCCTTGCAACCGCAAATTGTGACCCAAAATTGCTCCCTCTGGCTACAGTTACTCAAAATGATATTTTCGAAACTTGGCATAATTAAATGAATTTCAACCAGAATAGAATTAATTACTTGCCAAGGATTGAAAAAATCCTATATTCGGCTCCAGTTTGGAAATGAGTAATGGCAAAATATCCCATTTTTCTTTCAAACGTGATGTGTAGAGCTTTGACGTTACACAATAGATAGAAATAGTGTGCAGAGAGATTGGTTACTCGATTTTTTATAAGAGAACCTTTATAAAGAGCCACTTTATAAAGAAACTACATAAAGAAGGTTCAAAAATGTAAGAAACGTATACCGCTAAGTAAAAAATCTTTACAGGAACTTTTCAATTGTAAATACTTTTATCAAGGATTAACACGCCACTTCCATTCATTTGCCGTCAAAACTCACATAAATTGTTTGTTATGCATGTATCAATTGTTTTATTGAGTAGTTTCCAGCTTTGCTGTCCATAATAGCCATTGCCCCACTGTCTATTAATTGCAAACGTTCATTTTGGTCAAAAAAATCGAAGTTTGTGTAGTTAAAATTGTTAAAATGTTAACTTTTGGAAATACAATTTGATCAACAGAGGCCAAACATAAGGAAGTTTAGGAACTAGGCCTTGAGGTAGGTTTTTTAGGAAATCAACGTGTAGATTTCATTTCTCTATAATAAGGCGTGTGAAGACAAAACTCTAGAAAGGACATTTTAACATTTTTCTTAGATATGTTCTGGCTCCAGAATACAGCATTGTAAATAGATGGAACGGACACGAATGTTGGATTTAAACGAACACATCGAGGAGTGACAAGGTGCTCCATCATTTATTACAGCAGGCTATGCATCAACTAACTAAAATCGCTTTACACTTTGCTTCATACAGCCTGTTCGTCACTTTCGAGATGTGATAAATTAACACTTTCCTCATCTAAGAAAAACTGTGCCTATCCCGCTGTCAGTGCATAAAGTTAGTTATAAACCTTAATCATTAAGGCACTCCTACAGTGAAATCACCCTACGTTTTATACTTAAAATTCTGTTATTATCCCATTTCTAGTGAGGTTGTACGTCAAGCGTTTGCTAACTACATTCTGTTGTTTTAATACATAAGACGTTAATTACTCACACTGTATGAACAATAAAGCTTCGTGCCTCCCGCTAACGATAGTTGTTTTACTTTTAATTTAACGTTGAAAAGTTTGATATCCTAATTACAAAAAAGTTGAAAAGGACAGAGAACTGATCTTGAATGTAGACACCAGTCGGTTTTGATTTACAAGGAATCGTTTACTGGCTCTTAACACAACTTTAACAACTTTGTTTGGCGTGTCAAACAGTTAGCTCATCAATAACCCTCAAAGAAAGGCAACAAAAGCATTGTACTGGATATAGCAGATGTAATATATCAGTATTGGCTTAAACATGAGCAGTTGAGACCAGTCTTATATTTACATGTCATTGCCGTAGCCACCGGGGTGGCCAGGGGGCCCAAACCCCCCAAAATTGCCAAGCATAGTTTTTTTGTGTAAAAACAGTTGTTAATAATAAAGAAAAAAGAAAAGAATTACTGAATAGATGGAAGATAAAGAGTATCAATACAGTGGTATTTGTTTTGATTTGTCTGATTTCATGTTTCATTGATTAATCTTTTTTATATGATTTTATTTGTTCTCTTAGATACGATCTCTTTGCTCTTTTGCTACATAAATATAATATTGATTTTGAAGACCGGTGCTTTTATTGCTTTGTGTGACTTACGATTACTTTACCTTCACCCCTCTACGCCGAGAACTATGACTCAAAACTGTAATTGTGCTTCTCTTTTCAGAGCGAGGTAAAACATAAACCAAACTTTTTTTACATGAACTTTTCATAAGACATTTTGTTTCCATTATATCTTTTACTTTTTGTTATCCTAAATGTTTCATGTCACTTAACTGCCTGAAAATCTTAATTAACATTAATCAAGTAATAAACAAAGGTTTACCACTTAATCTTGAATTTTTTGGTCGAGTTGTTGATTTTTTATTCCCCTCTGAATTTATGAAAATTTTTCGAAGGGGGCTTCGCTCCCTAAGACTCCCTGCGAGCACCCCTGCCCAAAATTCCGTTGGTATTCTCTTCGTGAACGTATTTTCTTATTTCCACACCTTGCCCCCCTAAAAGAAAATTCGTGGCTACGTCACTGCATCTGCAGATCAAAAGTCCCGCACCTTAGAGAAGTGCAGTCGAGAAACAGGGCTTACACTGGGCGCTGATTCCCCGTGATGACGTTTTAAGGATGAATTGGCTTGCAGAATATGTTGTCTCCAGATATTTATAAAACTGAAAAAACATCGTACATTAAAATATCTCTTGACTTTTTGAAATCTTTAGTTGTTTTTTTATCCAATTAATTACGTTTCAAATCTTAGGTTTTTCCCATACGTCATTTCAAGCAGACTTTTTTGCCGTTAAAAAGGTAGCTGGTTATTTTGCAATGTCAATAAGGAACACTTTTGAATTTGATGATAGAGTAGACAATAATAGTTTGTACGGGCTTGATTTTTTCATCTAATGCTTTGAGTAATGAAAAGATAAGGAAGCCATGATTTTCAAATTTATCACCAAAACCTCGACTCCTTATCATGGACACAGATGGTGAGGTGATGGCCGGATACTCCTAATACTCCACTTACACGGACCTTTGGTATGCAATTTTCTAAAAACAAATTATTGGAAATTATAGATATGCCTGTTGTTTTTCGATAAACACTGATTATTTACGTCTGTACCATATTGGAATCTAAGTCTGTCACGCCACATACGTATACAATGAATTTATTTTCTGTAATATTGAAATGTAACTATAATCATTACTTATAACATTTGAATTGCGATTAAAAGAAGTCCTGTTGGTAAAGAATATTATTTGCACTACTTCGTTTACAATTTATTATTTGAAGCCATAAATGTATGAGGTTCAAGGTTGCAACTTTGTAAAGTTGTCATTATACGCAACCAAGTTATATCAAAAATAAGAATTTTTAGGAAGCAACTCAACATTCCACCAAAATCTATACATTTTGTTAGGATTGTAAAGAGAACTGAATGATTGTTACTTTTATACAAAATGTCCATTTTTAGTCCACAAATTGGGCAATATTATTCCTTGCTCCAATGTTGTGACTTTTTCCTTTCAGATCCCTCATCAAACCGTAATTACACCCTATCTTCACTCAAAGACAATGTCAGATGTTTCAAGTCTGTGTAAATAAAGGAACTTGAAGATTGCAAAGACACTCTGGAATAATGTAATAAATATTATGGTACGGTTGCATGACAGTAAGCGGCGATAGATGTTGGTGGATGGACTGTTGTGCACAGAATAACATTCAGCCACGGAGAGAATCGGTATGAAACGTTGGGAACTTCCTTTTGCGGTCAAGAAATGTACTCTGTCACCACTGTTGCAAAGTTGGAGGAAACAGTGGCAGGAAAGCAGGGATACTATTCCTGTTGAGTTTTAGCCTAGGGGACAAGGGATTGGTGTAAGTAAAAAGATTGCCCAAAACTGAAACATTCCTAGATGGAATCGTTTGAGATGCTGCTCATCCACTCCAGCAACCTCATAGTGCAGTGATGATTCTGAGAATTCTGTTTTACTAATATTTTGGCCAAAACTAATTCTGGTTTGATATTTGAAAACAGAGGAAAGATCTTAAAAGCCAGTCACTAAGAACAGAGACTAGCCAGGGAAAGATGGGACGGAATTTTCTTCTCAAGGAGAATACCTTGCAGCATGCTCATATAATATCACAGAAGAATCTCAGTTAAAGCGTAGGACTGCTTGTTACATAGTTAGATAGGCTACTGTCATAGGAATTTCCTACTTGCAAATTATGCTTTGATGTGACGATGATAACATGCTTGTAATGAATATTTTCATTATCGTGACACTTAAAGGCCTTTGTCAAAGACTGACTGCTAATGAAAATTGGTTTCAAAATTTATTTCTCAAAACAACAATAATTTCTACCTAATTAAAAGAGGTATAACTCTAGAGGTTGCTTTTATAAAGTAAGATGGGCATATTCTCTCTTAAAAATAATTTTCATTTATCAATGTTTTTGTACATTGCGAAGTGTGACAAAGGTTCTTCAGAACCATTTTTTTTACTTGATAACCAGATATATAACAGACGAAAAGCTAAATAAGAAATTGCTGTCAAAATGATGTGTCGTTACGTCAGCGAGGTAAATCTTTAAGATTGTGTAGCATTTGAGCCTTCAAAAGCCCATAAAGATTTTGTAGTTTCAAAACGAGACTATAACCTGGGTGTTATCTAGTTCTAAGAAACTCAAAAAAATGTTACAGGCCGATAACAGAATCAGAATTTTGTATTTTAGAATGCCTTGTTTTTCCATGCGGATGGGTTTATAACTCGTTGTCAAATCTAATGGAAGCACGCAACTAAGTTCATACAGTTATTTAGTTGGCCTCCTACAGGAATTGAACACCTGCTGTGAAAAACTATAGCTGGAGCTTTGATTTGTTGTGTTTAACTGATTTCAGTGCAAAATATTGAATTTATCATTTGTACGTATGGAATGGCGGCGATTATGAAGCAAGGGAGTTACATTTCTTTATATGTTTATGATGGACTTACGCTTTCTTCTCAAATCTCTATCAGGAGTATAAGGAATAATAACAAATTACCTCTGTATAAAATACAAAAGGATATTGGTGACAATAAAATGCAGCAGCATGATAATTGGGAATACAGAGGTAGCTGCTTACAACAATGAACAGTTGTACTATATAGATAATTTCAGTGCTGTTATTTAAGTCCGCTATGGTGTCTGATAAAATAGAAAATGACTACTTCTGCAGATTGTCGTCTTTATTGTTAATCACATATTAATATATCATGATCAAGGTGGTCTTGTTCCTTTCGCACACTCACCATGAAATCAGTTGTAAACTTCCAAGTACCACTCTGGGGAATCAGGAGATACAGTCGGTGTCTCTTATACGTCATATAGCAAGTGATATTGCGGAATGTCTTTGGTAAAGCAATATCGTGCCATTACCTGCTACCCAAAGTAGCAATATGTAATGGTGAAATGGTCTATAGGCTTTTAAGAATAAAGCCTTATTTTGATGCGCATTTTGTAAGAAAAGTCTTGAAGCAATTGCCTATAATCATAGAATCTCCTAGGGCCTGGTTTCACCTACAAAAAATCCATTTGCAACTACTTTTTGGAAGGAGTATCAGATTACATTTCCTAGTTGAATACGTTTATATTTTACGTATCCGTCATTCCCCGTGGCGTATGCAAGGAGCATTGGACAATGGGTTTCTTTATGGTATCAAAATATTGGATTGGACGGTTTTGAAAAATAAGATAACTCTTGGGTAACAGACTATTGCATTGTCCTGATGGTCAATGTATATGTTCAATTTGGCAGGTGTTTACAAACTAGCCACTTCAGGCAGAGACAGGAAGAACCCTTTTGTACCAAGCAATAACCGTGATGCTTCCCATTTTTACCATGATCCTTGTCACCATTTGTTCTGGTGAGGGCTCGTTTAGATACAGAGCTGCTATATATAAAGAACGGCTATGGTCGACTATGATATCGTCAAAGACGATTTTGGACCTCACAACTGGCGCTTATCATTCAACGTAGCTGATTGCTTGATATTGCCTTCATTTTCTGTCATGAATCTCTCCATTAAACATAAAACAAATCTGAATCTCATGCCAATTTACATCTACAAAATATTTCAGATTTTTGGAGGATAAACCGCAAAAACTGCTGCAAAGTGGTTGTGAAAACTTCTAATTTTGACGTGCCCTCTCCTTCCCCTGCCGTCCACCCTTTCCAATATTTCTGCGTATGCCACTGATAATTTCAGAATCTACTTGTGCAAGACATTATATGCATATCAAGTCACTAGAAAAAATGTAACCAATATCTTTGTTTTCTTCGGCGGCATACCTCAGCTTTACGTATCGTTCGAAACCTAACAAGGATGCTCATTTCAACAGTACTGCTTTTACTGCTTCCATCCTAGGACTTGCCTGTGATTCTGCTGCATCGCAAAATCCTTAAATTACCTATACAAAAAACTCTGAGCTTATGTCGCTCTTATAATTAATTTCACCAGTATAGTAAATATTTCACTGGTTTCTGACATAGAAGTACAATGTATGCACTGCGCTATCAAGTGCCAAAGATGTATCATACAATTTACGACGCTATTAAATAAAGTATTAACTTTACCTTTACAGATTCTGTTAAATAATAACTAACATTTCTACGACACTATTAAATTGCGATATATTAAATAAAATTTATCAGTCCCTCACCATTACAGATGAGCTCAATTTAACACAACATCTAAGCAGCTAAACAAATCAACCCAAGCAAAAAAAATCAGGAGCCCCAATGAGATAAAACTGACGTCTCTCGTGGATTTGTCAGGGTATTAGTTCATTTGTGTAAATTTAAACGCAAATAGTAAAGGAAATCATCAATTAATTCAAGAATGTAATAATTTGATAATTTCCTTACTTTGGTCTAAAAT
Organism: Chironex yamaguchii; assembly: GCA_024741275.1. Lineage (NCBI taxonomy): Eukaryota > Metazoa > Cnidaria > Cubozoa > Chirodropida > Chirodropidae > Chironex > Chironex yamaguchii. The sequence goes on along the minus strand of JANTCA010011481.1, from coordinate 11,920 downwards.
TGGTTTCTTAAGCTTGGTCCCTTGTAATTGAACTTAAGCTTGCCTTAGGCAATTAGACTGAAAACAACCCTTTTCTTCTTTATTAGCAACAAATATACACACCTTGTCGACAAAAGAAAATTTCCTAATGACTGAGTTTTTATATCACTAATTAGACTGTAGAATTCGACACCGGTGCAATAAATGACGTCAGTCATGTTCAGTTTCGATAGTAGTATAGCGTTACACGGTTGAAAAGTTTGTCCAAGCCACGAAAAATTGCGGAAAGTTTCGATATATCAAAAGGGCGTCATATAACAAAACAAATTGTTCTTTGACCCTAAATTGTGCATCTAGACAATTCGACTTCCGTGTAGGTCATTGTGTTGTAGCATTATTAGTTCGCGGATTGAAAATATATAGATGGTAGTTAACGAACAGTAAATATTATAATTTACAATAGATCAACAAGGATATAATTGCAATGTGAATGTATACATGCAAGGACAGCTAGGGATCACATAGAATAGCTTCACGGTAGCAAAAGTAGATGATGTAGTGTTGAAAGGGGGCCTTACGTCTCAATGAACAACTGTCTAATTAATATCCGAAACAAGCACATGGGAGAAAATATTCAGTACAACTCTACACGACTTAGCTACGGCTAAACCTGAGACTTCATGGTTTTTTAAATTTCATCCTGGCAAACTGCGATTTCTTCAATGTTTTGATAGCAGTTGGAAATCAGATTCCTTCAAACGACGTTGGTACCCGGCAAGATCACTTTTAGTGGTCACAGTGGAGAGGTCGATCATCTGTCACTTGAATTGCGATCAACCCTTCTGCTATCTAAATATAGGATTTCACCATCATGCTAACACTGCGATGGTTGCTAACCCCAACTGGTCTCTCAGTGAAACCAATCAGGTTCTGTGAGGTCTCCACTGACATCTGTATGTCAAAACTATGACATGTAAGGCACTATAACCACAGAAAAATGCAGAATCTAATTTCGTGATTTCATAAATCGTTTAAAACTTCTGAAAAAAATTCTTTCAAGCTGGACCCCTGTATTAATTTAATTGATTTAAAGAATAGTAACAAATTAAAACTCTAGGTAGGTAATTATTTCTAGACTTGTTTGAGCAAGATAACTGAAAATCGTCCATTTATAATTCAAGTCTCGTGACACAAACATGGTTAAACAAAATGACAATGGTTTATTAAATATATCAGGAGAATCAACGCTAAGCCAATGGGTACAAAAGGATATCAAAGCACATTTGGGACATTATTATGTTAATAGAATCATTTCAGTCACAAACACATTACTATAACGCAGAGCCATCTCTTTCGTAAGGTTCACACAGAAAGGTTGCCAACGCCCTTACAAAAATTGAGAAAAATATGACTTCTACGAAAGTGTCGAGAAAGTGGAGTTTTTTCAATTAGAATAAATCAGGCTATACTTTACTTATTGCATTGTTTCCCTGTCATTTCACTTCTTAAGCCTTTCTACTCAACGGTGTTACCAATTATCTTTAGGTCCAGGAAGTTGTGTATAGGGTTATCAGGGTTTTTGAAACGAGAGATGTATATGACTTCTGTAGGATAAAATGAGTTCTATTTCTTCAGTACAAGATGGCATACGTTTTACGATATACTTGTTCAAGTTTCCAACTGCACCTCTCAAAGTTCAAATATTTGTGACAACGAAATTTCCAAAGGTCTCAGTTGTGCCACTAAAACATTTAAACACGGCTTTCCGAATTATCCTTATTTTTGTATAATAAGAAATACTTCTCAAAAGTTCAGAGGATTTCTGCAAAAAGTAAAACACACGTTATCAATTTGGTTAAACGTGAAGTACTTTAGTAGAAAGTAAGTGTTTCTCTTGACGTTCTTGAGAGGAGAGGATAACTTCCCGTTCAGCCATATATTTGGCAAGGAACCTAGAAGCCTCGTAAACTGAAAGGTAAAGAAACACTACCTATATGTTGGTTAAATTTCAAAATGTTACATTCAATGCCTAAAACCTGGACTTTAGTTGCAGTGTACTCTGTCGTCGATTGTGTGTACAAATGATATTCGTTAGAAGATATTCCTTTGAACCGTTACCATGGACAAAGTAAGGAAGAAGAAATACTTTTTATAAGAAGCAAGCAAGAAGAAAATCTTTTTATCGAAAGCAGGCAGACAGCTAAACAGTCAATATATGACATCAGTTTAAGGCGCTCTTTACAACGAATATCCTTTCATTGCATATACATATCAGAAAAATAGATCATTTCTTTACTTCGGATGCAATAGATCTGTAGCTATGTTATGGCAAACAACGACGTAATGAATTACTCATCTTTACAACTAAAATAGTTTCTCTTGCAAGTTTGCGATTATTAGCATTAAAATCAATAAATGTTTTGTACGTTAATAAAGCATAATAGCCTGGTCCTTAAACCCTCTAATTCAATCCATCAACCATGGTAGGGGTCAATTTAAAAGCAAAATGCCTGCTTGGTTTCATAAAATATTGAAATATCCAAGGAATATGGGGTCTCAATCATAGCCATACATTCAAACTCTCAATTACACCTATGATTCTTGCTTTGAATAATGATCCAAAAATGACTCTATCACTAACTTTTCTTATATCCATCTCTTCTCCTATTTACTCAGATTAGAAAGACATGCATGTTGTGTTCATTTGTACCTTAACATAGTTATGTGAGTTTACAAACTTCAAGTCAGTGTAAAGTGAGTACTTGGTAAAATTTTGTAACTTCAATTAGACACACGACCATGTTACCACAATGAGAAAAAATAAATTTAAAACGAGGCGACTAATTTCCTGCCTAGTAAAGAAATAACACACATTATACATTTCGAGTGAGATTCAGATTTGCAAACAAGAACTTGGCTAGAACTTGTTAGACTCGTTTACGAAATTTGCTTCAAAATTTTAAAGACGTTTCTTACCAAAGCAAAAAATTTAATTTTGTGCTTGAATGAGTTTTACTAGTTTGGTGTTTGATATTTTTGAGTTCCTATTAAAATTCTTGTCTTGTGATATCTTTGTATAAATGTCAGGTACGATACAGGAACAAATAGTAACAATGTACATTGTTGCCTGTTTAATCAAGAAATTGCAATGTTTTCATTTAAGAGCAAACGAAAATGACGAAACTCTGTGTGATTTCTGTGCGATGTATGTTTATTATTTTGGTTCTGTTATTTGTTGCAAAAAGCAGTAATGAAACAATGACCTTTTAATCGGGTGTGCTACCCTTAAGTTTCAACAAAACTTTGCGATTATCTTTCCAGTTCCAAACAATATCATAACTGTGCTGTTTTGTATCCTAATGTTGCCCTATCCTAATCTAGTTTTAAGAACTTTTTTCTTGCACTGTTCAAATGTTTTTTCTTGTCATAGCAACTTAGTTGATTAACATTAATCATAGCGTCCTAACATTTTTTAATTGTGATTTAAAGATCACGACATTTTGTGTTGAACCCAATTAAACCTGCTACTTTTCCGCTTTCCTATCCAATAAATGTCGTATCAATGTTTTGGAAAACACCTTTGATTAGCAACGTCAATTTGCAACAGCTGAAACAATAAGGAATTTTCTTGATCATGTATATTTGAGAAAACGCTTGGCAACGTGATGACAAACAGAGACATTCAGAATTCTTTAGATCAAAGAATTTAATATTGGATATACTGGAAAGCATAACAATATGCCCTAGAAATAGTTATCTCATCCTTCACTTCACTTATTCAGGAAATGAGAATTCAAGAAAGATGAAGAATGTTTATGAAGTCGGGGAACACAACCAGATACTTATTGATACTTTCATCGATACAGATAATGATGTAATTTCTTCACAAACGAAATATATCCCGAGGCTAAAGGCAAAGACACAGCATACTTTCATTACATTCTTATCCTTTAAAATAAATCTGATTTTCTCCAATGCAGCACAACAGACTCCCGTGCCAAATTAGTTCATTAGAATTCAATAGGAACATATTTATAGTGCTCAACGCATGTCGAGCTTGCATTAACGCAGAAGTTGTCAAATGCTTAACTTAAAAGATTGGTCGTCAAACCTAATTCTAGAGCCATAACATTTAGATTACCTTGTCCTTCTTTTGGTTGTATGTAAGTAAGACTTATGGAAGTTGGAGTTTTGTAAATAGAAGCAAGTCTAATCCTTAAAGCATACGTGCTAAGGGTAATAACTGAAAATCTGTTGTCTTCATCCAGCTCATCCTGTTTCCTCTTGGCACAACAAACCTTTACAAAATACCATCATCATTCATACAACAGTTTATCCCTCAAAACTAAGAAAGAATGATCCTAAAGTTTCTGTGTAGATTAATAAAGACAATGAGAGTTACAAGTCGCTAAGGTAAGTTCCTATTCTTTTGGATATTGGATGATATTAATCCTCAACCCAAATATGTAAGAAACGATCCTCAAAGAATTTTATCTTTTGCTGTAAATGGTTTGCTGCGTTGATACTGATGGTCAAGGTATTTAATGCCACACGTAACGAACTCAAGTTGTGTTAGAAAGTAGCCTTAGCTCATCTTTATTGACGTTTAAGAGGACATTGCTGAATACGTTCAAAGTTAGTCTTTCCTTTTCTCGCCCTTTAAAAGACGAAAGTGTAGCACATAATCCTCGGAAAATACACGAAAGCTATGCTTAAGTTTGTCTAGCATAAGCAAAATCCATGTCATAAAAGGAAACTTAAGGCCCTTAAAAATGTCTTGAAGCAGCAAACAAATGATTTGATGATAGCTTTAAATACCTACTGAAAACCATTTTGTACTCGATAATGACATTAATTCTATATTTGGGCACGTTAAGACAAAACAATTAAAAGTTTTGTTACTGTCTGTTTTGCTCTCGTTTATCTTGTAAACAAACTTTAATTAGATTTTGTCAAATTTATAAAAGTAGTGGCTTGTTGGCAGTTAGGGTGAGTCTATCCTTTCCTGGTAGGAGTCTGATATTACTTGTAGATACAGTTACGTATCTCACTTAAAAGTTGCCAATTATTAGCTGAAATCATTTAGTGTGTAAAAATAAATGTCCCTTATATATTTTAAGTGTAAGAAAAATGTGGCTATGAAAGTTGATGTAAGTCGGGCTTTTAAAACCTATTCGCCAATTTTAGGTAAAACATCGATTTCTTAAGATAAACTTCACAAACTAGGTTCCGTAGTTTCCTAGCAACGTACCTTAAATGATAATTAAACTTCAATTCGAATTTGAGGGCGGCAAACTTTCTAATCGATTTAACAAACATACATGTCGACCAAAGATTCTGTTGACATCCATTAACGAGATAAAACTGTAGTCTTTTAAAAACATTAAATCCTTGTTAAAAGGAGGAGGAACTCTCTTACATAAAATACAAAGGGTATTACTAATTATTATTATTTACACCTCATTTGGATTTGAAGCCAAAGCCTTACAGTGAAACAAACCTTAAATGTTGCAAAAATGTTTATATTTTTTGCGTGATGCAATCCTAGAGGAAAACTTTGAAAACAAGTCGTTTTGTTCCTTGTCTGCTGGACAATATGTTTGACGGATAAGTTACAAGTAAGCTCATAATTCGTTAGTGCCTAAGGCTTTAAAGTAGGCACAAATAAAGTTTTATGTACACTAGTTATATCACCTCTGCTAAAACAAAGTCAGAGTGAGACATCTTAATTAAACGAGTCAAAATCATATATCGATGTCATAAAAGAAAGCAGAACTTATCCTTAAGGGAAAATTCCTTAACCAATTCAATATACAATTTGGGTATTTTGCACTCATTACATCTTAAACAAAACCTTCATATGTTAATAAATGAGATCTATCTCTGCTAATAAGGATAGGACGATGATCTCAGAAAAGCGGAGGTATAGTATCCTCGGTCAGCAGTTGTACTTGAAGATTGGAAAGACGATGTATACGTACCATAGTTCATGGAATACAATTCCTTGTCTTGGTACATATTACCAAGTCCCGAAAGCAGTCGAGAATTGCCAGATCCAAACATATCCTGAGAATACTCTTGAAGGCGCTGTTGACCCTGAGATCCCTGAGATTGGATATGTCCTTGATTACTGCTTAGTGTGCTTAAGCCCTGATTTGCTACGTGTCGGTCCCCGTACGAAAACGGCATTAGCGTATGAGTAGTGCGGTCATGGTAACGATTTTCAGGAACGGCAGCCCTGTCCTGCTCTGTATACATATGGGCATGTCCAGGAACATAATCTGATGTAGAGTCCATTTGTGAATATTGTGGGGGACATCCACGGATATTTGGGTGCCCTTGTTGCATGACGGAATTCATGGCCTCCGTGATACCGTACGCGTGAGGTGTGCTTGTTCCTCCAACATTCATTGATTCCTCAGTATTCCCCATGATATTTCCTAATTTTATTGAGTAGTCTAAACCTTTTTCGTAGACATTGACATCCTGACTTAAAGACTCTTTCTCATCTGGCTGCTCTTCAGCTTTCACTGGCTCTGAAGTAGAGTTTGCGTCCCTGGGGCTACCATCACTTTCAGATTTGTCACTCTCAGTACTGACAGAACGAAGGCCTCTTTCTTCCTCGCCAAAACGTTGTATATGTCCTCCAGTTCCATCGTTTGCAAAAGTCTGAAAGTAATGTTTTCCCTCGCCACTATCAAAACTTTGCATATCCTTTTTCGTCACTGGCGAATTCTCATCTAACTGTAAGTCCTCCCTGTCTTTATCACAATCTCTCATTCGCTTTACATCTTTCTTCCTAAACCGTCGTCTTCTGCGAAGATAGCTACCATTTTCAAACATATTTAAGCTGTCTGGATCAAGAGTCCAGTAGCTACCCTTACCTGGCTTGTTGTCATCACGTGGAATTTTAACAAAGCATTCATTTAATGACAAATTGTGTCTTATAGAATTTTGCCATCCTTGTTTATTTTGTCTGTAGTACGGAAAACGGTCCATTATAAACTGATAAATTCCACTCAGCGTTGTTTTCCTATCAGGAGCATTCTGAATCGCCATTGCAATTAGTGCAATATAGGAGTAGGGTGGTTTCACTAGTTCCTTCTGCTGCTGAGCTTGTACCATACCAGACATCGGGTTGTAATAAAAATGGTGATGATAATGATGGTGAGAAGGGTATCCTGATGACTGATAAAGATTACTGTTGGTGTTTGAATAAGGGAGATTTGTATTCAAGTGACCACCCTGTCGAAAATTGTCATAATTTTGTTCACTGTTATACACAGCATACGGTGACTGCGTTGAATTATTCGTTTGCTGTAAATTGTTGTTGAAGGCTGGCAAATCCATGTTTGCAAATATAGTTAGAATTTGGTGATTACTATCCTTCCATATAGTTTGAATTTCAAACTATGCAATCCATTTGTAAATAAGAAGAAGAAGGATGATACTGTGTACAAAGTTCGTGCAATTGATGCTTCACTGGCACAATAGAAGAATCGGTAGTCACTTCTTGGTCTTCGTAATGCCGGCAAGTTGAGCAGTACACCAAAACACCCACAGACTTAGAATGGCCTGAGAGCTAGCGACATAAGAGATCCTGTTACTAATGAGTGAAGTCCAGAAGCAAAAGCAATTTCACTGTTGCTATGTCCTTGTCCTAATGTAGTCCTTCTTGATCTATTTCAGTAACGTAAGCGAGATACAGCTCCTCATGCCGAAATGGAACAGCTTATCTTACTTCATTGTCCAACTACTCGTGATTATCTATACCTCTACATTGAACATGAATATGACAAAGCTATGCAAACTGTTCACCGTACATTTTTTCCTCTGTGACCTTTCTCTTCCTCTTGACATCACAGTTTGAGGTAAATTTGTCTTCAGCCATTCAGTGTGTCTACTGGGGAGAATTAATCGAACTACGCTGTATGGTTACGCACCATGTTGGGAAGAAATCAGTGGGTCTTTCTTGCCATTCGGCATAGCAACATTACAGGAAAGGATAGTGATAAAAAAGAGCAGGCATAGTACAAGCGATGGATGTCCGAAGGGGAATAAAGAACCTTTCTGTAAACAAGGAATAAAAATTAGTACAATGCAACAAGCAACCCAGCTTAAATCTAGCTCCTTATCAAAGGTCGTTTTCATATGTCCCTATCAAAGAGGTTTAATATTAAGCTTTTAACATGAACCCGTTGAAAAGAAAGATGCTCTCATTTTATCTTGACATCACTATTCTGCCATTGTCCATGCTGAGATTAACATGACTTGACGGTAGATACCTGCTAAGTACTACCGCTCATAAGATTGACAGTTCGACAGAGAGAGGTTGACAGCGGAAGGCAAACATCAAGAAAATTCACCGGACAACTAAAAGACGCTGAGGATCAATGCAGGGTGCCACGTCTTGAAACAAACGAAGAGAAATCTCAGCACAAACATTTTCTCTTTCATTCTGATATAGTCAACGAAAAAAGTTATTACTCTTCAACACGGAAACAATTTTAATCACTCGAAGTTAATGTGTGTACATAACTTCCTCAGAAATTGCTGTCTGTAAAAATATACTGACATGATTATTCAACGTTTCTATCGCTCGCGTGCAAAACAACGGCTAAGGAGATGCCCCTTCTCGTCTACCTTTTGCTAATTTATCTCTTACGAAAGCTGAGTATCTTTTATCCCTCTTCTAATCCTTTCGTGATTTCATTTGTATTTGAAAGTCCAATCCGGGGATCGCAGATTTAGCAACTTCGATACATTAAAGTGATTGAATAGTTTATTACACGGAGGCGTGTCGTGGTAAAAACGGCCATTCTCATTACAAGGTGTGGCAGAACTTGTAGAGGTGTACATGTACAGTTAATTGCTGATTGTTGTGTGTGGCACACTTTGATCTCAATTCTGGAAAAGAACAAACGTACATTATAAGTATACAAGACAAAGGCTATAAAATGCGAGGCACACACTAGGCAGTTAAACTTAATTACCTCATCATAATAAACGACTCTTCTTGAGGATTTATAGCCTAATTTTCTTGCAGATTCAGATTTAAGGTTTCTAATGATACTATCTTGAGACCACCCGTAAGGCAGATCAAAATGCAGGAAAACTGTGGCCAAGATGTGAACTAAAAACCTATTAGGAGGGATTATCTACTTTAGGTTAAAGTAATTTGTAAATTGTGAAGATAAAGGACTCAAATCAATTTTACACATTACCGCTTTCAAGACCACATAAATTTTATTTAATTGCAATAGAATTTTCAACAGGTCCTTTGCATGTACGAACTGTGGCTACCCTTACTTTAGTTTGCAATTACAAAGTTGACAAATCAATGTTGCCATGTTACAATGATATGACGAAACTTTTTGTAATGATTAATTCAAGTAACGAGTAAAGTAGGATTTTTTTAGTTCGATGATTAAATTAGATTGCTTAGAAATTAATTTTTCGCTGTTAACGTTAATAGTTAGACGGTTTGAAATTCGGTTTAAGTGAGCCGGAAGTATATACTATTTATGTGTCCCACAAATATCTGTCCAGGTTACTCCCGCAATAGAATAAACCAGACCACAGCCTCCCATTAATAAGTATCTAACTACAAAATGGCGAATCGTTTCTTAAGCTATACACTACTAAAATTCAAACGAACTTGGGTCCACGTATTGTGGTTTAAACGCAGTAAAATCGAACTGAGCTCGTATTGAACCCAAGTTGAGGTAATCCACTTCCTGAGGTTGGATCGACTTTGGTCAGCCCAGGTTAGATGTTCTCAAATAAAATGCTAACGAAAAAGTAGGGGTGAACCCTAGGTGAATAGTACTAAGCGGGTACTAAGTCCAAAATAGTGCAAGTACACCATTTTCAATTTAAAGTATTACCAGGCCAGGTAGTTAGTTTTAAAATGATAACCCGAAAACCTGGATGTGTTGAGGCGACGTTTAACTGTTAAGTCTAACTATTTTCAACGTCTTGGTCTGGCCGATCCAGAGCCGAAGTTTGCAAATTGAAACTTGATGTGTCGCAAACTCCGCTCTCCTCAATGGTGATTACAGTTCTGTTGCTATTAAATTCCTACCCAAAGTGTTTAAAAATTCCTCTCGTCTTTTCCTAGTGAGAACCTTTCAGGAAAGATATGCAGTGGTAGAGCCATTAACTTCAAATTACCAAATCTCGAGCGATGCCGATTTAATTGTTAATAAATTGCTGTTTTGAAACCTCTGTGTCATTTATGTTTAAGCTAGTATATATTCTAGCATCTCAAATTAACCTAGGTTCAAGTCACGACTCCGTTGTGACTGTTGAAGACGATAATTCGGTGTAAACGCACTTAGAATTCATGTCGATTGAATTTTAGTAGAGTAAACTGGGCTTTATTCAAATATATGATGAACAACTTCCATAATTCAGTTTCGGTTACTAACAGCTCTTTTAAATGTCAACATAACACACAAGAAATTGATCATGGATCATGAAATTATTCCCGTATTTGGTTTTTCCTGTTCACGTCACAAACGAAAAATGACAGGTTATAACAGGACGAGACAACAGAAGTCAGTAGTGAGCTTTGAGAACCTGTCCAGTAGAAATTTAAGACTGAGTTAAGGCAGGATTATTCATGCGACAAGCCTTTGACAATTTAACTTGTTTTGTATTTTCGTTGTTATGAACAAAATATAAACAATTAAATGCATATCATAAAGATTTGAGATGGAATTTGTAACAAAGAAAGCAAGAAATAGACCAAGGATTGACATAGTTTTAATTAAAAGTGACTTAAGTAGATAAACTGAAAATGTTAAAGAATACGATAATTACGAAAAACTAGACAAACGAAAACGTACAAAACCACAAAAACAGTAAAAATGGCTGCAACAGAGGAGGTTAAAGATACAATAGTCTGACCTCTGGCTTTACCCTTAGGAATAAGCGTCAAATGCCTCGCTTTGGTGTAATTGTCTGTTAAACATGAAAGCTCATACGAACAATATGACTTTAAAAGCGTTACGTTAGCGAGTTTGTTGGTGGTGTTATGTATGTTATGGTCAAGGTTAATTAGCACCCAGACTAACAGTATATTTATTGGTAATGATAAGTTTTGAACGAACAGGGCTTTTTATTACGTTCAATTGTACTCATAGAAATCAGGCCGTAAATGAGTGAGATGTTCTATCCGTTTACCTGTTATTGCCAATCATGACTACACTGTTGTATTTTGATGACTATGGGTAAAATTTTGAGTTTCTACTTTCGAGAGATGATAGTAATCTCTTAAATCTTCATCCGCTTATGTCATTTTAGCATGTTGTTTGGAAAACGGGCTTCCAAACGGATAAGACGTATTCACACTTAACAAGAAGATGGCAAAGATTACAAAGATTTCTTTGCAATGCACAATTAATAGATGTAGTTAGGATTGACAATCGAGGATACCAAGTGATCTCTGTTAAATGTCAAGCCTTGCATTGCATAATTTAAATTGCTGTTAAAACTGTCATCAGCGTTGAGTTTGATTTGTTCATGATGCTATACAATGTTATATTTTCACCCTTTTTTCATTGTCAGTGATTTTTGAGTTTGTCCATTCACTCTGCCATACATGTGTGCTTCCATACATCCATCTATCTACCAACCCATCAATCAATGAATCAATAAACCAGTCAACCAATAAATTAATCAATCAGTCAGTCAAGTTTTTGGATTGTTTCACTGCATCAAGTGCACATACTTGACACAGCTTCTCCTTGTTAATCTTCTCCAATTTTATTTCAGTTTTTATGCTATTCTTAGCAAATTTATTATTCAAGGTTTTGTGTTAATGCTATTGATCAACAAATTTTATCCTTAAACCAGTACTCTGTAGGCAGAAAGAGTTCGTTTTTTCACTTGGACTCTTTCAATACTGTTTTGTTTCTTTATTTTCTCTTTCTTTGTT
>JANTCA010011470.1:0-17856 GCA_024741275.1 Chironex yamaguchii | reverse complement strand
CGAAGAAGCAGATGAAATCCTTGACTCTTAGACCCCATGTTAACAAGGAAAGCTATGAGACATTTGTTATCAATAAGGGCATGATTGCCCCGGATCTCAATACAATTACAGTTCCAACGATCGTTGCGTAATGTATATAACAGTTCTTTTGAACATGGCTTCTCTTTTCTACTCCTTGCTGTCAGCGCTTCCGGTCACATAGCTGAACCCCATTTGGCTTGCGAAGAAGCAGATGAAATCCTTGACTCTTAGACCCCATGTTAACAAGGAAAGCTATGAGACATTTGTTATCAATAAGCACAGGAACAGCTCCACCACTGTCTCCAGGAAGGATTTAACATTTGCTCTCAAATCTCTTGCTGAACAACGTGCCCAGGTAATGTACAGCACAATATCATATTCTAACTACATTTCCCTGTTAAACAGCACGGAACCTCGCCCTCTGTAAATGGCTTTTCTGCCTTAGCAATCTTCTTACTGACCACGTAGCTGCTCTTTGGATGCCTTTTTGAAGAAATGTTTTCCTCGGTCGGTATGATTAAAAATGGGCCAATAGTTACTCTCTCAACCCCATGGTCTTTTCTATACTCCTCAGTATGTTCACTTGAATGATAATGTCTGAGGTTGTATTCATTGTGTATTATAACTAATATTGTGCAAATAAAACATGTCGGGGTGCTCATGTGTTCAACGAAGTACAATCTGCATGACACCAAATCCAACGCCAACTAAATTCAACAAGTCAGACATCACCTGAGCAGCAAGCGGCTGGCGGATCGAGTATTTGTGGCTCCCTGGTCTAGAGGCTACGAGGGTTGCGTGGTTGCAGCCACAAAAAACCGAGCAAGCTTTGGAAGAAAATCGACACATTGTAAAAGGAGCACAACTGTCAATGAAGATGGATAAGACAAGAGGAGAAATGGGTGGATCAGGCAACAGATGCGCTATTGGAATCGGAGAAGGCAAGATGGATATATGCACGTCATGCAGTATGCACAACATCACGATATCCAAGTGATAAACAGAGAAAAAATGTGAAGACAACAAAAGAGGTGAAATGGCGAACTTCATTGTATGGATAGATATCAAATGCACAGGATATAAATAAGTTGTGAAGGAAAGGAGAGGCCTTTGGTCAGCAGTGAGCTCTGAAGTAGGCTTATAATCATCATCATCATAAAAAGGTGAGACTTAAACACTGTGATGCATATCAGTTTTACGATCGTTTGTTCTTGAAAAGAACTTTGGCAAATCAGGAACTTGTGTTCTTGTAGATGATAACTATATGCACCCAGACTCGAGAAAGACATTATGCAATCACAAGTACACCACAATATTACGACGCAGTGGACTACGAAAAACCCCGCAATACGCATGATCAGTGGATTGACGAAGCTATTTGTAAGCCTTCGTAGCCTCCACAAAGTAAGCCATAATTTGATAGCCAATCCAACTTTCCTTTTATACCCAACCTCAACAGAACATTGAACGCTCATATCTTCGATAGTATGCAACACAAGACGTGCAGTCAATTTGCCCGTGGACAAAACATGGGATAATAGTGTCCTATACTTTGAATTGTATTCAACAAAAAGACATATGTGACTATATTTACCATTCAGCATTCTCTTGTTCCACCTCTCAGTTCTCATGACAGCTTTCCTCTTGATTTTTGGCGTCATAAATGTGCCACTTATCATGGGATCAATGCCCATCGTATCACCAAATGTACCAGCTATCACTTCACCAATGTCTATATCAAAATAAACAGAAATACGGTAATCTTTTTATTCAAAATCCTATCAACTTCGAACAGCTTATGCAAAGCTACGTCGTAATCATAGATGATACGCGTCCACTACCTCACCTAATATACTTTGAAAAGAGAGCCAAGTCACTTCCACAACGAAACAGTGTGACAGCTCTACGTCGAGTGTGGAAGTGCCCACGCTTCAATTTGCGATTATTGTACACTGGGAGCTCAATACCTAAAAGCGCTACCAGAGATTGCAAGCCAATTCGCCAAGGCTGCCAGAAGAAAGACGTTCTGTACCGACTAGCACCAGGTTCCTTCTATCAAGAACCATCTGTCTTGATTGACGGCACACGTCTCACCCCAGACACAAAGTTTGATATTTGGCAAGTTCCATAATTCGGTCAGCATCCTTGGACAAGAGATAAGAATCAAGAATTCAAAAAGTCTCACTTGTCTTTAGACACTTGAGAGATCGAGTCTGTTCGCAAAACATGAGGATGACCCCGACGGACTTATAACGCTTACTATATGACTGCGAGATCTGGTGTGTATACTGGTGTGTGTATGGACACCCGTACCAAACAATCTAGTTACAGTAGCTTCATCATCGGCCCCTACAGAAAATTACATGATGAGATAAAATCTAGTACCCTCTAGATAAAAAATGCAAACAATATCAGCTTCGTTGTGCAGGCCATGTCAGAATGTCATAGGACATTCAAAGATATTCTGTATATCGAGTTATCGAGTGGCCCTCGCAAATAAGGAGGTAAGCGCTAACGGTACAAGGACCCTAACCTAACGAGAAACTATGAACAGTTACTGGATTAGGAGACAACTTTCAATGACGTGACGTGCTATGATAAAAAACGTTTGTAGACTAAGGTTCTGACACGTCGAGTGTCAAAAAGCATTTTGTCTTGATCTTGAACTGAAACAGGATACCTTATAACAATTTAAACTTTGAGTTTTGGTGGTTAAATAATGTCACGCATCAAAAGACAAGGTCTAAGAAGCATACATAATGAAGGCATGTCTGCTACCAAATGAATTAGTTCAAAAAGGAAACAAAACAATAATATACTGCATTTCAATCATAAAACATGCAACGTGATCGTCACTTCGTGTGGCGTAAGACTGTGTTTGCCAATGCTGCTTAAGTTAACTAACAACAACAACTAACAGCAAAAAGAACAATAGAAAAGAAATAACAAGCAGTTTCATAGGCATTTTCCTTTTATAGTGAACTTTTGAAACCCTCAATACACAAGATCCAAGCCAACATTTACCTGTAACAGAGCCAACAACTTTATGAGAAGGCTTCGGTGAACACTTTCCAAAACCATTCCTGTTTCCGCTTCCCACATTTTCCAGGTTTTTTAGCTACAAATTAAAGGTAAGCAAATTCACTGTACTTAGTGTCCATATTAGTAGAAGGCAGGATCGCATGCCATATCTTACAAAGGCAAACACATTTGTTGATCCAATACCTACAAAAGCTAGAAGCAATACTTGCCTTGTCAGCGATAAGTTGTACCTGTCTCCCGTGATATTACTGGCTTCATGCTCGCAGTAGTTTCTTATTCTTAACTGCATATCCGTCAGTCACTACGCGTGGGCTACGCGTTTGGATTATAGAATTCCTATAATGGCGCTTGTGTATAAATGTTTCGATGAACAATTTCAAGTTCCGACAGTCTAGACGTTCTCACGTCCTACCATCCTACCATCCTCACGCTTTCACGTTCATGCGTCTCCAAACACTTACGTTCTCACGCTTTCACGTTCATGCGTCTCCAAACACTTACGTTCTCATGCTTGCACGTCCTCATGACTCCACGTCCTCATGACTCCACGTCCTCATGACTCCACGTCCTCATGACTCCACGTCCTCATGACTCCACGTCCTCAAGTCTCCATATCGTTAAGTTTCTAAATCAACGCACCCCTTAAGCCTTGTAAATACCCTTTTCTGGAGAGAAGCTGCTTCAGTAAAGTTATACTGCAAAACAAATCGGGGTATGTTTTAATGCTAGAGAGAATGTTAACCATGAAGAGGAGAATCAAAGAAAGACGGAAGGCTTAACTATACATTCCAGTCCTCTAAGGTAGAAGTTGAACTCTAAAGGGGGAAAGAAAGTACATGAACTCACGTTCACTATTTGAATCATGCACATTCCGAGAACAAACTAACAGAGTATAATTCGTTTTTGAGGACGCTGCTCAAAAAAATCAACTATCATTCAAAAAGGAACACTTTAAAGGGCACAGAATGCGATATACAAAACAAAGCTGAACAGCAGCAAGACTAAAGAGACTGAACTCTTACCCGCGTGATGTTGAAAACGGGACTTAGTGAATTTGACCCACAAATAAGAAGATTCCCTTGATACACAACCATTAACTGTATAATATTTTGGCATTCCATCTGAGAAATAAAAAGGGCAAGGTCAAATAGAAATGCAAACGATTATAAAATACATATAAAATACATTAATTCGTTAAACATACACATCTACAAGAACATGGGATTCATAGATATAAAACTTAAAAAATATTATATATAAACAGTCAAGTCCTTAAAACCCTACCATCCTTTTCAGGAAGAAAAAATCTTTCCGCTAATTTTGGATCTACACATTCCTAATTACAAGATAAATTCGTGCTGAGAAAAGTAATGAGTCAAATGCACCCTCTCACATTGAGCAGATTGTGGTTCGAATCACCTTGATGCAAACTTAATGATGTTTAAATGACGTTAAAGTAATAAATTAATAAATTGCTGAATGTATTTCTTGTAACGTTTCTACTGGTTGATTAAAAATAGTAAAGCTTTAAAAATAGTAAAGCTATGTTTGCAACATAAATATGGCTGTAAAAGTTTGAAGAAGCTGTAGATTGGAGAGCAATAGATTAATAACTAGAGTCACTGGATTCTTTTCTGTTTGAGTACTACTGGTTCTATCCTGGAACTAGCATTTGGAGTTAAGGGATCGAAATTTGTCTTTTACTTTACAACTGGGTCACACTGCTTAGATTAGTTTATAGGTTATTGGTGGATCCTTTGTAGTTAATGCAGAAACCTAAAACCTTGTAGAGGTAGCAAGTGCACGAATTTGATAAAAAATAGAACTCGGTGATGGGTTGCTCTTATCTCCAAAATGGCGGTTTGGGTACAACCTTTTGTTATGCAGATGCTGTCTCTTTTGTTCCGAACCTTGTCGCTGGTTCAGTTTGAATGCGATATTGTAGTAAAAGTAATCCTACATAGCACGGTAGCTTGTGAGCTCTGCTTAAGATTTCAAAGCCATTCCAACAACGGATATTCCAGCAAATGATACAAAAAAAATTTAAAAAATGGAGGAGGAGGAAAAATATCGCAATGTAAGAGTAAGACACCAAAGAAACCACTTCAAGATGTATCAACTCAACATCAAGATAAATCAGAAGAACAACAAATCAACTGAAAACAATACAGATTAAGTAGGCTTAACTCATTAAGGATGTAAACAAATATGCAACAATGGACGCTATATCATTATGGATAATTTTCTATAGGTCTTTGGAATACGAATCATTCCTAAATTAGCTTACTTCAATAGGGACTGCAATGGAATCTTTCTATATCTAAGGACGGCACATCAATGACCGTTAATGTGCAAATTATATCCAAAACTCCCGTGGTACGTAGCAATTTTGCAAATTGTAGAAATTAAGAAGCGCAAGGGCTATGCGTTAGTAATATGCAACTTCATATGCGGTAAGACGTCCCTTTTTCGCTAAAAATCATATTTTTTATACAAACCTTGGATAACCCTCGCTGCAGGCATCTTTCCTGATCACTGGCAGAAAACCACTGCTTCTCCTAAAGTAAAATCAATCAACATTCACTCACTTAATCACTAAATAAATCAATTAATTTCACATTTACATTTAAATAAAATGACTAAACGAAACAATATATGTAATACAAATACGTCATCCTTAAACCTTTATCAATAACTAACGATAACTGGCGGTTGATACTGCCAAAAATACAGTATATTTAGTGCAGCAAAGCATCTTAATCTGTATTGTTGACTGCAACAAACGATACTGCGTTCGCTTCATTACTCTTAAACGGCAATGTTACAAGCGCGGACACTAAAGGTAAGCGGAAATAAAGTACATGAACATAACCATATCACAACATACAAGCGATAGCAAACATACCTTGATTGGGTGAAGATTATCCGCCGTGAGCATAAACACATAATTTCTATAAGGTGAAAAACGGTGTGTTATTGGTAGAAAAGTCACAGCTCGATCATACACTTCAAGACTGATTTGAGTAACAACTTCTGGAATGGGTAATGATTGAAGCAAGGTTGGAAGAAAAATATACCGACATAAGAGAAGCAGAAGTGAAAGTGACCAACTTTGAGGCATTCTCATTTAATCTGTCCTAATGACTATCAACGTCTACCAACAACGCTGCCAGCACTCTTCGATCTATGTGTCAATGACTGTGTCCGTTACCTTGTGTTTTCTATCGTCGAGTCCGAACGCTTTAAGTTGCATAGATCTTTCTCCACAAGCGTCTACGTGCGGGTCGGCGTTTTTGCACGATAACATATTTATGAGCAAGAGTACGATGACTGTGTGTAATTGTGTGCATGGTCTTGTAAGCGTGTATGTGTATGTGCTTTAGACAGGAGTACCGTGGATGGATGTTCATGGGACACAGTCACTCTTGTTAAACACAAGAGAGAGTTTTATTGGGGGCTTAACCCCTTCTAGCGAGCTTATGTCACGTTGGGCGAGTTCTAAACTTGGCAAAGTGAACTAACCCTTTATTATGGGCTTTAGGCATTATACCCTTCGAGCACTGTCGATTGGTGGGATTGCTTCAATTGACGAGGGATGCTATCCGGATTCGATATTAACAACTGACAGCTATTCATTTGAAAATATTTGCCCTTGGCTGAGAACACTGTTATCGCCAAAAAGCTTCGTGATACACGAAGAATTGCTAAAAGCCTACACCTTGTATGTATCCAAGTAAGAATAGTTCTAATGATTTCATATACACGACAGAAATTGGCGCATTATTACGACAAATGC
Source organism: Chironex yamaguchii (assembly GCA_024741275.1). Classification (NCBI taxonomy): domain Eukaryota; kingdom Metazoa; phylum Cnidaria; class Cubozoa; order Chirodropida; family Chirodropidae; genus Chironex; species Chironex yamaguchii. The sequence continues at coordinate 10,997 of JANTCA010011470.1, read as the reverse complement.
AAAGATATCTAATGTGATCAAGGGTGTTGTCCACAAAGGCTTCCTACCGCACAGTCTCCTGGTCTGATCATTACAAGTATGAAACGATTCTCACTAAGTGTATCAGAAACTTATTTCCCTCATTTGCACTGTCACAGAGGACTCGCGTTCATTGAATAAAACAGAATAGCAATCTCTATGGAATCATTTAATCTCAATTATACATTTTACAAAGGCCAAAAGAGTTGCTGTATTCGCCAAGATTACTAACTTGAACATTATCTATCTTTCGTAAGTGTCATTAAATAAAATAAGTAAATAGGAAGCAAAAGCTGGACATTCAGACAGTCGCCAGCACCTCAAAAAAAGGACAAGTACTTAGCATCTACCTGTACATGTACATCACTTGCAAGTAATTTGACAGATCACGTTTATTAGTCAGACACATACCCCCGTATCCTTAGCTACATAAAATGCAAATAATCACTTGACTGCATCTTTCTATTTCAGTGCATTTTTGCTACGTTTCCTGTGTTTAAAGTAAGCCCAACAAAATATGCTACGTTAATACACACTTGTACTGAACCTTTTATGCAAGAAAGAATTGACAGTACAATAGCCGCTCTCTATAATAATAAATGCTGATAATGCATGACATCTAAATAGCGATATCGAATTGGGTGTAATACAAGGCTATTGTTCACTGCTACTTTTCCTCATGATCTTGTCGCCACTGTATTCCTCTGCTTTGAAACTCTTACGTGTTCTTCATACAGAGATTAAATCAAGCATTGAAGATACGCAACTGGCTCCCATTCACACAGACACCATACAATGTGACTCACCATAAGTGTTTCTTACTCGCTACAATTCTGTTTTGAACTTCAATGCACGTATACAATGCAGCATATCAATCTACTGGCCTCCCGCTTTGATACCGCCTAGTGTTACATAAATTACGCACGACACAACCTAATTTCAAGAGAAGCGAGCAGGCACAATCCGTCTAACGTCATTTTCTCATTCGGCCCTCCGTGTGAACGGATCAGACTTGATTTTGCATACCAGCACTCTATTACATTTTGGGAAAAAGCAGCATATCAAACGTGAGATCAGCATATGTATCGGTGTCGTAGTACAATATAGCCAATATTTTCTGTAATTTATCCAATTATATGCTATTAGCAATATTCATATTGTCAACAAGATTACTTATCTTGCATTATACTCAAAATAATTGTTCTATCAAGTAAGCACTCTACCTTCCATTGTCGTGAAATTTCAATATGTTTTGTGTCTGGGCCTGACACTAATCTATTCCCATGTAGATGGTTTGACTTGTGTTCGTACTTACAACTACGTGATGTTTTCATTTGTGATTTTTGTGTTACTAACCAGCTGATAGTCACTGTCGACAGTTAACATGTCTGACTTACTATGTCCTATACTTTATTAAAAGGTAAATTATCCCCTGGCTTTGCGTATGCCTATTTTGACGCGCGGGAATATGTAAGTAATGAGCAGCAAAGTCCATTATGAAGCGTCATGCACGTTTTCAGCAAATAGTAGTCTAACCTAATTAAGTGATATTGATCATATCTAGCGTAACCCTACCTCGAAGAACGATAAAAGGGTTCTCCAATAATTAGCTTCAAATTCAGCCTATTACGTATATACTTTGCATTTGATTGTTATACTTTCAACACGTTTACGTCTTGTCGTAATATCACACTACTTAATAAATTAGTTGTTTTCTTCCTCTATCAACGACTGTGTGAGAAAATCATAAATTTTGTAAATGAGTTGGCAGGGAATTGGGGCCAGACAGGGTTTCCGAGTGTTCTAAAGAATACATGGTGACCCTTAGTATTAATCCCACTATCGTTACCTGACATGAAGTCGCTTTTTTATAATTCTTCTGAGCATTCGCTCATTATAATGTCGAAAGACTGCTACTAGGTAAGAGCTAGTTGAGGATAACAACAGTGGTACAATTGAAGCGAGAGAAAAATGAACACACTAGGATCTGAGGTCGTAACATAGGGGAAAAGGAGATAGTAGTAGTGAATTTCAGGGGCGAGACGTTCAGAACAACATTAATTTAAACCATGCCATTTCAAATATGTCTTCGCTGGACCCTTCGATGGTGACGCTGACTACGTGATGCTAATTAGCAATACTTGTGCTCCCGAAAAAAGAATTCACTGACGCAAAAGACGAAGCTGTTTACTGCCCACACGCTAAATCCCATAAGCAAAAGCCCTTCTTAAGCATTATCACAAAATACAAAAGCGTTTTCTCTGGTCTTGATGTCACAACATGTCTTTATGACCTAATTAATTTGTCATTCTTAGATCTTTAGGAATTAAAGAGGATGAGGTGTTGAGTGTTCAAATGCGGGCGGACTAAAAGGTAGCGAGGACACAAAGCATGCAATAGGGAAAGCATGCAGTAGGGAAACCAGGTAGCAAGCAAAGCAGGTAGGATGGCAAGCAAGCAGTAGTGGAAGTAGGCATACGGGAAAGCAGGTAGAAAGGAAAGAGAGCCAAGAAAAAAAGCAGACAGCAAGGCAAGCAGGCAGCAAGAAAAGCCCACAGCAGAGAAAGTTGGTAACAAAGAAAGCATGCAGCTGGAGAAGTAAATAGGTACGCAGTTAACCGGGAAAAAGCAAGCATGTGAAGCCCATTCCTCGAACAAAATATCAACATTTAGCATCTTCCTTCCAAATTCATAACTAAAATTGTTATCATTGATAAAGGCAAAAGACCCAGTACGGATCGAGTCCACTTCAAATTAGCGATAAACCAAACATACCTTTGAAAAATTACTTTGAACCAACCCTTCTCAGTCGAGGAATTTAATCACAATTAAATACACTGTATTGGTGGGTTTTAAAAGGTTTATATTTGCAGTTATCTGCTCAGTCATAATTGATTCTTGGTGTTTCTAACAACGTAAACTGACAATAAAACAAAAATAAACACGCGCTTAAAAACCGCGACAATTCACCGAAAAGCCACCATCTCAAGCAATAACACAGTAGCAGCCGGAGCAGGTCACACAAATGCTAAAACAATACAAACCACATTTCGCACTTGACTGTTACATTTTTAGTATAAAAATAAATTAGGGATAAGGCTGACGCCACTCATGACCCTTTTGAACATGAAAACAGAGATTGCTACGAAGTACAACAGATGTACATATCAAGTCAACTGAATAAGGTATAGCCTGATAACGACGAATAAAAAGATAACGGCCAAAATATAACCCGTGTCGACACGATAATGCAGAGTAATGAACAGTAACTTTAGTTAAGTATTGCAGGCACGCCATATACCTTAATGCCATGTATCACTGGGGTAGCAATTGTAAAGTGCTTTACTAGTGTAAAGCAGGGCAAATTGTCTTTAAAAAACAAAGTATACGGTATGCCTACTTAACAAGGTCCACGGGCAGCAATATATTAATCTTACGAAGCCGAATAAATACTCGGCAAGCCGTCCATTTGGTCACATGTAAACAATGTAAGATCAGCTCCTTTCAAGGCCACTTAAGCCACCATCAGAGAATTCAAATAGACTTGGCTTTTAGTGTATGTGATTATCATTGATGAAAAGTACTTAGTGTTAAATGAACCCAGTCGAGTCGCGCAGATCGCAAAGAAATTGCACCAGAAATGAAGTCCTTCTCTTCCTGCTATTTAGATTCAAACTAAGAACATCCTCTACACACCACGCATTACCAGAAGTGTACAGCACAATTGCGTCAAACCAACAATACTCTGTAAATATAGTCTACTTACAACCTCGTTCTCACATTGATCTCACAATCATAAGGTACTACGCCATGATGGGCGTAAACTGGTATTTCAATACTCCCACTCGCCAATAATCAGTTTGCAATTACATAATCTCCATATTATTCTTGCTACATTTAATCCTAAGGATCTTTTTCTCGCGTTTGCGAAACTTTTAACTGCTTGTAGCTAAGAGCATAGTGTCCATATATAGTGCTAGTGTGATGAACTCTTTTGCCACTGCTTCCAGTTAAACATAGCCGTCACCCTCACACTTGAAATACCCTATTTTTATAAGAAGGTGCCCATTGAATTTTACAAACAATGCAAGGCCTGTTTTACCCTTAAATACTCTTTCAATAGGCAGTCATGATCATCTTCCCCTTTTTGAGCAAAATTTTCTGGCTGTTCCATACAAATCTCCTCTGTAAATTCGCCTTGATAGAAGGCAGTCTATACGTTCGTCTCATGTATCTGGAGATCTAGTTTATTGCTTTAGCTATACTGTCCTGGTTACGGTGTATCTTATCTTAAACATGACCGAAATGACAAATGGCGAAATCTATTCTCGTTAAATATCAGTAATATAAAAAACAGATGACGAAAGCTGAAGGTTTCAAATACCTCGCGATGGCGAAGTACAATTGTCAGAGGTAGTGATTTTTGCATAGCCAATGCAAGTGCCAGGCATAAGAGTGGTAGGTTTTTTAATAAGCAAGAAACGTTGGTAGTTAATTGCAATAGTACGTTGCACGTGTTGTGGATACACATGCACGCCAGATGAGGCACTATACATGCATGCGAACAGAATATAACAATGGTCACTTACTCGATCTACATTCACTGTCCACAAAATGCTTTTCTTTTACATGTGAATCCACTGGGAGAAAAGTGATGGAGCTACGGAATAGTAGATAGCATAGCCAGATAGCATAGCCAGATAGCATAGCCAGATAGCATAGCCAGATAGCATAGCCAGATAGCATAGAGAAGAAGTTTCAAAAGATGAAAACAAGACTGGTGGGGAAAATATGGCTGAATGTTACGATGGGAACTGAGCGGATCAACTGCTTCCTGATTAATATACGATTTCTAAGTATCTATTCACACTGACCATATGTACAACTCAAAAGAATCCAAGAGTTAAAGCGTTACTACGGTAACTATGAAATGACGGCCAAGGAATCCTTGCGACAGGACTCGGTCTATGACAAAACTAGAATTCTAATATTTGATAACTCCCGAAAGGAGATAAAAAGATGTAAAACGGAGAGAGGAATAGGAACTGCAAGACAGCAGGAGATGTCGGTTTACGAGTTTGCTTTTGGGTCTAAGGGTGGTGAGTCAGACGTCTTCTGGCTCCACGTGGAATAGTCTTAATAACTTGCCATTTTTCTTGTCACTGCTAAAGTCCAACGTCAACTGTCAGGAAACAATAATGATTTTTCGAAAGTTAGTCGGACCTTTGTGTAGCTAATAGATATAAATAGAAGACTGCGGCAAACCACTAAATTTACAGGACTAACGGTGATACCTCCAAGAATTGAACACTACTTTTATCTCCAGCGAAACAAAAAACAAATACCATAATCCTACGACAGTGCAACGGAGCCTTAGCTTTGAGATATATTTTCAGCCCTAAATTTCAGCGTTCCTGTTGCGACGTACACAAAGGGCTAACAATAACTGCCTTCATAATCCTCCTTCCCCATTGCAAGTCTCCCACTAGGTCACGACAGAGTAACTGAACAAATGTTGAGGGTGATAATACACGATTTGAATAAACAATTTGGAAACTACTAAAAACAGCCGGTAGGAATGGAAAGCAAAAATGTAATCATGCATTTCAACAATACACTACACAGGCACAGCGCACAATTGGTCTTGCCAACAGCTTAAAAAAAAGAACACACTAAGACCCCCAACAGGCAAAAAGTTTCCAATCGTTTCTAATGACAGTATACAAGAAAAACGAATTTGGTTATTCATGTGTTGCTAGATGTCGATTTTAATCCCACCAGGCGAACTGCAACTAATAAAGCGAAGCAACGTCGATGTGAGACATTTCAAGAAACAAAAAACCAGACGAGTAAAAAACGCGCCACTTGATCCGTAAGGAAAAACATCGTCTAGCTCAAATATCTGTTTAAAAACAGATCAAGGACGTTATTTCCTGGCATCAGCTGTATGCCGACAAGAAAAACACATTCCAGCTTGAGCTGTAAACAGACAAGGAAATACATGTCCTAGCTTGAGCTCTCAACAGACAAAAAACACAATCCAGCTTGACCTGTTAACGGACAAGCAAAATATATATTCTAGCTTGAACTGTAAACAGACAAAAAAACACATTCCAGCTTGAGCTGTTAACAGTAAGGGAAAAAATACGGATTCCACCTTGAGCCGCACATAGTGAAGGTAAACGTAACAAGACATGAAATGAGAAAGAAAATTATATTATTCTTAAATTATGGTACTGGCTATGACACGCTGGACGACCTACACACGCGGTTCACTACGTATCAATTAAGGAAATGTTAGTTGTTGTCAAATGATGCAAAAGACCTGCGCTTTAGAAGTCTTAAGTGGATAATTAAATTTTAGTGAAAATAGAACTGGAATAAAAAATACAAATTTAATTTTCTAAGTTTGCACGGTTGTATTCTTGAAACCTCCTACTGATGCCATTTATCCGAATCGAAGCTACAACTTGGTCCTTGATATTACTAATCTACCTGATCCTTAAAAGATAATCGATGTCACTTTACAAAGAAAGGGTCGGACGGAGGTACATTCAGGGCTGTGGCGGGAAAAGTCTATGTGAGGTTGGATTCGAACCAAGACCCTCGTGATTATGAGAGAGATGATTCACCGGCTGCGCCACTGCAGCTTTAAATAATAACTACAGTATTATAAACAAAAATAAAATTTTCAGGTGTATTTTTTGTTGCTTTTTGAATGCAATAATCCTCAATACCTTCTGTAAAAGTCAATGCTCACATGAAATCGAAGTTGTCGCTTCCAATGCCATTAAAGCATTCATAGAAGTTGAAATTTCCTTTGTGTGTGTACACCAAATTTAAGCATAATTGACAAAAATGACAAGCTAAGAAACAGTGGGTCAGACGTCATAAATTATTTATAATGTTAAATATATGATTTTCTTCCACAAGTGGAGTTATGTATGGAACAGTGTGACCTGTCGTTCCAATTTCCAAGCTCTTAAAGCCAAATCACAGTTACAATAAGGGTACGACTAATAATCATGGAATGTGCTTCTACAGATCGTGACGTGAAAAACTTGGTGCTTTCTACCGTCCAAACCGCTCAAAATGTTTCAATCCCATGGTGAGAACGTAGAACACAAAATTGTAGCAAATTTACAGCAAATGTACAAAGTCCTAGATGACATCTACTGGGTTACACAGATACAAGAACTGTAGGGCTGTAGGGCTATGTAAACGGAAACACGTGTATGCTTGGTGTAAAAGCAACACTATTTTGTAGAGCAATACATCCAGGATTTTCTAGCGAACATTTTTCAAACCAGTGTACGTAAAAGCAGTACATATTCTCATAATTTTCTTAATTTTTGCTAGACAGGCTTGTCACGTTCTAAAACTTACGTGTGCTCCTAGGTCACCAACTGTCAATATCCAATCATGTAGGTCTTAGGATTCACAATTCACCTCTTTGTGCAAATAAAATGCTAATTGTAGAATTAAAATAAAAACCTATATTCAGATTTAACCATAGTTGGTAAAGTGGATTCTCGAGGTTGATTTAAACTGTTTCCATCATTCACATAGTAGCAGCTAGTCATAAACCGACTTGTTGACTGACATAGTATATACTGCAGGAAACATATGAAATGTGAAGAGAAGGGTATCAGATGTAAACACATACGGGCAGTGGCAGAATTGGTGCCATTACACAGTTTGCTACAGATTTTAAATATTGAGGACATAAACTGTGCGTCTACAAGCCAGTGATCATAAATTTTTGACAGATGGGTACCGTCAGGAAAATCTATGCAATGGCGGATAAAATGGCGACTTCGAGTCTGCATGTTCAGGACCAAAAATGGCAGACATTGATTGGCTGTCAATTACTAGTTTGATGTTTCAAAGTTTTATTCTCACGCTTTCAGCAACTGACACGAAACAATCGCCATCTTCGCTAAGGCGACACTGCCACAAAATTTAAGTGTTCGTGTTTGTTTGGGTTGTTGACAGAAAAAATAGGATGTAGTACACTTTTGAAAATAAACAGAAAGTCGCAGATTGCTCATTAGTTTGTATAAACATGACCAAACTGGCTCTTGTATTCATTACCATGACCTGAAGAGTTCACTGGGCAAAAACATCTTTAGAAAACGCAGGCTTTTCTCAAAACTAAAATTTGCAGCAAGAACTACATTGATAAGCAGCTGTTGATGGCACAACAATCGAAAAAATAATCTTTTTAGAACTAAAACAGTGCTGAAGGGAAAACAACCTTATGGCTGCTATTTTAAATTAAGTAAACGTATCACGGCTGACAGCTGGGATCTAACAGGGCAGCCAATTTTGCGCGAAGAGAAGGTAAGCAATCTGACTACATGGCGATGGAGAACCCTATAGTTAACAACTCATTGACCTTTCTATCTTATCAAACTTAAACCTATTTTTTACCAGCCAATTAGAATTGTCCAAATCCGCAGTCAAACAAGTTAAGGGCACAAATATTACGGACAAAAAAAATAATGACGCATCCTCAAAAAGTAGAAAGCATTACCGTCTCACCTTAAAATGTACTGTGATTTAAGCAATCTTTGTCATTAAATGACGGATTTCCTAGGCCTTCCACGCCATTTTACAGGAAAGGCTTCAAACTTTAGTCACCTCTTGGCCAAAACACTTCAACACATGATACGTTTGCCATGTTGTAATATGGTTGGAATAATGCAATACATGTATCTGACGCAAAGCCAAAAACAAGCAGTCAAAACACCCGTATTTATCCTGCCAGAAATGCAATTTTGACAGTTTAGATGAGAAAAGAAGCTATGTCTAAGTGGTTATATGTATGAGGTACTATACAAACTGTCTTACAAATCAATTTCCGGCAATTCGTGCACTTATATAGTCTCTTACAATAATTCTCTGACTTCCCACAATTGCCTTTATTTCTTCGTGTTGCGTTCTGGAAATGAAGTGGCTCCACGAAGGGGTCTTTGGGTGTGTTCCTCCATAACAGGTGGCAAATTAATTACCTTACATTGGCTTTAGATGCATTTTCTGAGATACTTGAAGTGATGCTGTTGAAGAGCGTGGTTTGAAAATACCTGAAGGCAAATGCACTTATCTACAAAATGCTGGGTATCTGACTACTCCACGCGTCTTCATCATCTGCCTGAACGAAAATTTTGTTTAACGCCTATCAAAACCCTTGCTGTCTAATTGACAAAACATTCTTTAAGTACTTAGAATAAAATATTCTGCTACGCTAATTAGGCCTAGGTAATGAGTGTCCCTTCCGTATTTGCGAAAGAGTTAGATTGTTAAAACTGTTAACGAGAAGAGATTACCAGCTCTGCAACTCGACTCTCTTAGTGTTGCAGTTGAGTACCCTAATAACATAAACAAATACTTTCCTGTAATTGTTGTAGTATTCATGTTATCCCTGTTGCGTTTGAAATGTTTTTGATTCCCTAATAATGATGCTTTTCTTAGAGCAAATGCCCTTCTCCGAGTTTTAACAAAAACTGATACGATTCATTGATAACATTGGTCATGTTTTGCAGCGTTTTGTGGGTTGACTCAGTTCAACAAGGACAATAAGACAGCAAGAAGTACTCAACGGTTCGCTGTACTCTCAAGACATCACAATAACTATGAGGTGTGCTCTGCGGTAGTAATAATGTCCGTATTTCACGGGTTGTGAACTCTATCTACTTTTAACACTACTGAATTTACTTTCATTTTGTTGAATGGTCATACAACCTTATAAGATTAGAGATTTAGATCCAAGTAGATTTATTATACGCATCAACAGCAGGGATCTCCTTAGAAACTCGTTCTACTTTAGCACATTGTCTAAGAGATCTGTGATAAATCTCATTCTCCGGAACACGAGTTTTCAGATATGTGGAAATAGGATGTCGAATGGTTATTATATATTACTTTACATATACTAACCTACTGGGCCATAACGATCCGCTATATAGGTATTGACATTTCGTGAGGGAAGGCGCCCAATAGAATGCTTACCTGGCCACGTCTCGTGCTTCTCCAGATCACATAAGTAAGCAACTGTTAATATTTCTAACAGTTCCCAGTTCCTGCTCCTTTATGACTAGCATCAATGCCACCACAGTTTTCAAAATGAACTTCGCAACTATTTAACGCATTGAAATAGCATTCTTCTTTCATTGTCAATATTGCTACTATTTGGTACACATTCGTCCCCGCCATTTCCTGCTGTAGGTCTGAAGTAACGTAGCTTTAAATAGGTTTTGGTGCCAAAATAGTTCGCAATATTGTAATCTGACATACAGTTATCGCTGTCAATCGATAGAAAAATGTGGGATAAGTCTATTTCGTGCTGAAGTGTATGATTCAACCTGACGGACTGTAGCAGTTCTTCTGGAATTGATACAGTCAGTCCCTGTTATCTCGACACCCAGTTATGTCGACGTAATTTCAAATTCCCAGCCAAAATCCTAAACAAACTTAAGAATCTTCCATTGACTCTAACTCTCTATCTCGGCACCCTTAACTCGTCTTCTTGAATGGTAAAATATCAAGTAACGTAACATGAAAGTCCCCATGAAAAGTACTAATAAGAATTAAGCTTTTCGACTTTTTTGTTCCAGTTTTTTACCATTTTACATCCATTTTTATATGTTTTCTGAAAAAAATCCGTAATAAGCTACAATTTTTTTCATGATTGCTATCAACGATCTCTTTCGGCTTGTTAATTGCTTTTCCTACGCACCCAGAGCCACAGATTCATGTATATTGGCAATTATGAAACGTGTAGCTACTCCCGATAATCTTCCTGTTTTCACATCAGCAAGATTTGCCTAAACAGTGAAATTCTTCTGGCGGGGGGGTTGGGGGGGTTGGGGGGCAAGTATTGAAAACGAATGAAGTATGACATGACAATAACAAACGGGGGGTACATTGGAGCTATTTTGACCAATTTTTGCGTCTCTCCAATTTTGTCAATTTTTGGA